>CM052445.1:2256755-2312942 GCA_028533085.1 Varecia variegata
CATTGAAAAGAATAGGGTTTGGTTTAGACTTTTTGATATCCCAAGATTTTTAGTACTTTGTTTTTATAGAATTAACGTGAAATGAAGTTATTTTAACTACTTAAAGTAAAAATGCATTACTTTTTTAAATGCAAAATTTGAGGGTAAGTTATTAGCAACTCAATGGCAAAACATCAATTCAGAAAAAAATTAAATCAAGTCACACTGAAAGCTTCCAAAAGCAAAGCTATTTTCTATGATTTCAAAGTCTTAATAGTCAATGTTATTTATATTCTCCACAGATAAACTGATGAAGAGAATAACTGTATTCCTGCCTGTTGTGTTGGCTGCATTTAAAAGGGCAGGAAATTCACAGAACACATCTGCTTCTCATGTGTAGCTGTCCTTAAGACACAAGAATGCCTTCTCATATGGCATTTTCTATTTTTGCATGATAGTGGCATTTTGTGACTTACTTTGAGTATGGTGTTATTAAGGTTTCATTTTTAAATTGCTTTTTTTGTTTACTCTGTGTATTTTTTAATGGCTTGCTATATTTTTTGAGTTTGATTTTAATTATGTCTTCGGTGTGAACTTTTCCTATGAAAATGTATCAGTTTTACACTGAAAATAATTTTATAATGAAAATCAGGATAATATGACTCAGTGAACAGAAATTCACTTTATGGTCACTTTTTGAGGAATATATCTTTTATAAAGTACATTGTAATTACGTTTTATTTTATTTTTAAAAACCTGAAGTTGTATTTTAAAATTACAGACCAAGGGTGACCTTGGCTAGAACACCTTTCCACGGTTTTGCTGGGCCTTGATGGTGTCACAGAGAGTGACAAGTCGTGCTCAGTGCCCACCAGGGATGGAGAGACACAGAGATTACTGTCGAGGAGCAGACTCTCTGAGGAGGCGTATACACCCAAACGCAAAGGGACCAGGCCAACAACACGCAGCCTGCGGGGCGGGAGCACTGGGCACGTATGGGAGGAGAGAGTCTCGAGAGGCCCGAGGGCGGGTGCTGTCATTTCTCTGAGGATCACTCCTGTCAGCATCAGTCCCAACTTGAGCCCCCTTCACCCTAGAGACTTAGATCGCAGTCTTGCTGGACACCCTCGTATCCAATGACTTTGGGGTAGCTTGATGAGTAAATATAATGTTAACAGCACTGTAGTATGAAGTTGTCTCCTGTTACAGTTCCAGAAGAAATTTGCATATGCTAGTGTCTCCTGCTGGTCCAATCTGCTAACGAGCCCCCTGTGTTCTGATACAGTAACTCTCTAAGCTGGGGTCGGCAGACTTGATCGGTAAAGGGCCAGATGACGAACAGTTTGGGCTCGTGGGCTGCATCTCCTCTGTGGGCACTGCTGCACTCTGCCGTTGTATCTCAAAAGCAACTGTAAGCAATGTGTGAGTGGCTGTGATGGCGTTCTATAAAACTGAATTGTTGGACACTGAAATTTAAATGTCACAATTTTCCTATGTCATGAAATATTCTTCTTTGCTTTTCTTCCCAACCATTTAAAAATGTGCAAACCATTCTTAGCTCGCTGGATGTATAAAAACAAGATGGGCCAGATTTGGCCCACAGACTGTAGTTTGCTAATCTCTGCTGTAAGCCGTTCTCTCCATGAATATTCTTGGTAATGACAGGTGGAGCCTAGGAATTATCCTTTTGATCAAAGCACTGGTTACAGCCTCCAGGCTGAGTGTGCAGCTTGAACAATCAGATTCTGTGTCAGTGAAACTCTCTTCTTAAAACCGTCTTAGTCGTTTACGGTTCAGCCACCTCCAAGCATGTCAGTACACATAAAACAGAGTCTGTGAGGCTTTGTGTCTTCAACAGAACATGCTCCTTCCTCTGGCCTTCGCCTGTTGTCCTGAGTTTGAGGTCATTGTAAGCACTTCCTCGGTCTTGGCATTCATTCCACACCCACGGACCCCCTTTCTCAACCTACCACATCTTATGTGACCTTGGGCAAGTTGCTTAATCTCTTTGTTACCGTTTCCTCGTCAGTCAAATGAGAGTGAAAACAGGACCTACCTAAAAAGGTTGTTGAAAAGAGAAGATGAGCTCATACATGGAAAGCTCCTAAAATAATTCCTGACATAGGCAAGCACTGGTAAGGGTGAGTGTGGTTGCCATGATTCCTGTCTGACCAAAGGAGCGCATGGCGGTGCCTGAGTACTGGTGTCCACTCCAGCTCGGCATCCGTGCTCTTACTGCCGCTGGGATGGGACCGCTGAGTGTGTTGTCATCAGTGCTTTTCCTGCCACCGCCGGGTCACGTTTATCCATGCATGAAGGTAAAGCTAAACAATTTCTCCTCTGGCTTACTATAGAGTTTAATTTTGTTTTTTTAAAACAAAATTCCTAGAAATTATATATAAAAATGAATGTTGGTTTGTGAAGTTACCAATTTAGAAAGCTGGATATTTATTCCAGTAAAGCTGCCACTAATCAAAACGTTTGTGAAATTTCTTTTTCGTAATTAATTGCCATCAGAGGCAAATTACAAAAAGCACAGGGAAATCTAGTCTAGAAATTTTACAAAAAATATATATATACACATACTCATGCATATATCTATCTGTAAAATATATACACACACGTGTATATCTTACATATACATGTGTGTGCACACACACATACACAAACACACGTTTTATCCGTTCTTTTTTCCTTCTCTTGCCCTTCCTACTTTTTTGTGTTTCTGTCAACAAATAAACATTTATCAAGTTTGTGACCATGGTAGGTGCTCAATAAATACCAACATCCTTCCAGTTTCTCCTCCCATGTTCTCTTTACATGCCAGCTATCGGGTTAAGCATTTAAGTTGCAAAATATAATAAAAATATAGTAAATCAATTACCTCCTTTGCTTGCATCTTCATTGAGTCCCTCCATAGGCTCCCTCTCACTTTCTTATCTATTACAGTAGCTATCAGGGTCAACTTTTCCAATTTCAATATATCCCTGTTATCTGTTTTGTTGGGTAATAATGATACTGGGTCAGTAGGAGTAGAGGGTGAAGGGCGACATCAAACTGCGAATCACAGCCGTAACAATGTAAGAATGAGCTGAAATTCTGAGTGAGGCTAGAGCCAAGCAATGGTCCTTGTAAAATTATGTGAGTTATGTTGTCTAAGCTGGTGATGCCATTACTTTCTTAGATGGTGGGGGTTGGGAGGGGTTTGGATTCATAGGTGTGCTCAGCTGCCCCTTAACTTTGGAAAGGGACAGGAGCAAAGGAAGATCAGCTTCCTCATAACAAGAGGATAGGTCACTTGTAAATCAGATTACAGAGTACCTAGAAGTAAGTGGGACAATAGATTCCTGCTGAAGGTCTCGAGGGTGTTTCTGATGTTCTTCAGTACTTCTGGTTATAAACAAAAATTTCATCATACTTAAGGAATGAGAATAGATCTTTCTTAGTGATTACATCTTAGTAGGGGCTAAATTGAATGTGATCTTGGGGATAGGAGAGAGAGAGATGAAAACTAACTTTAAAAAAATGTCTAATGGTTAATGAAATCAGTTTATAGCTCACCAAAAGACAATCATTTAAGAAGAGATTCGAAAGAGTAAGGGCCACTATATTTGTAACATTCAGAGGAATGGGCAGAATTTTTTTAGAAAGTTTCACTTTAAATAGCACTTTCAAAACATAAGAAACCATAGAGGACAGTTGATAGGCTTCCTAGCTGTAAGGGAAGAGGGAAATGTTGAAGAATTATTGAATATGTATTGATTAATTAGGCCTTGAAGACTACCAAGGGAAATTAGATTTTTCAACCAAGGTAGTGTTGATAGCCCTAAATCAAGCAGTCTCGGTGCACTGTTAGAGACAAAATTCAGATTCCAGTGATTTAAAAAGTAAATGAGTTGCAGGGAGGTAGAGAAGAGGACAGAAACTATTCTCTCATGCATGGTGGTAATATGTGCAGCCTCACTGATAATTAAATAAATGCAAACTAACCTACAAAGTTAGCAATAATTTTTGTAAAAGAATTCTCAAGGATAGCAAGGACATGATGAGTATTCTTAAAAACTAAATTCTGCTGGAAAGAGTTTTCAGTGTTACACCCTGCTGGAATATTTGGTAATAACCTTTAAAATGCCCATGCCCTTTGATAGGAACTTATTTTAAAGAAATAATAAGATTCAGACAAAAAATTATATGCACACATATTTATCACATTATTCATGGTAGAAACATTGGGAATAAACTACATGTTTGTTCAACTGGAAATAATTCCAAGTTTAATTATGTTCTCCACAGTTGAATCACCCTGTGGCAGTTACTAGAGGCCCGTTTGTCCTCCCCTGGGGTAAGATCCTACATCAGGCTTCCTTGGCTGATCTTTTAGAGGGATTAGGTGGTTGTTGGGAGCCCCAAAGACTTGGATCATTTAACATGACAGCTTCGAGAGATGATATAACTTCTGAGAAATAATCTTACTTGCAGCTAGAGTGCAGTGAATAATAGTAATTACACAATGTGTTTTCCTTTTTGCTTTTCTCTAAACAAAATAATGTTCACATAAAAGCATACAGAAATCAATAAAAGGAGAAAAATGCAGGAAACGCAGATATTTTTATTGAATCTTTAAAATGTGTTATAGGTGTGACATCATGGAAATTATTTAAGGTACAGATCTCCCATAGACTGTAAAGATCCTGAAGGTAGTGGCCGTGTCTCCTTTTGCCTCAGACGTGTGTGGAACGGCATGGGGTACTGAGCAGGAGCATGGTTAACACTCATCAGAATCGAAGATATTACTGATGGTGTTAAAGATAAGGAAAGCTCTACATTTTTCTTATTTTCGTGACTCATGTAAATGTATTATGTACTCAGTTTTACAAAATCAGTGAATTTAAGTATGATAAAAAAATCTCTGCCATAATCTGTTAGAAAATTAACAAAAATGAAGTACATTGCTTTTCATCTTCTCTTTATAGTTTTTTTTAACTTTATTACCACTATAAATTATTTTTATGCTCATAACTGTATTTCTAAATAAGTAAAGAATGTCTTCCCTTGGAAACTTATTTGAAGAGAAACTTTCACCAAAGTTCACGTAGTTAGACCCTTAACCTTATTTAATTTGTTCTGTGAATAGAGCCTATTATAAAACTCACTTTCTCACACACAAAAAAATCCCTCAATTTTAAAACTGTAACACTCCAAAATGTTGCAAGTCGGTCGTCATCTTAGTATGAGTTGCCTCATAAAAATATTGGTCAAGGCAGGATATAGTCTGTCACCAAGTAGAAATGTAAGTTTTTTCCCCAGTCTCAAGATTGCAGACTTGCTTATAAAGGCAAGTAGTGATTGGGCTACATTAGGTATTTCGTGTAAGATATTACATGCGGTATTGTCCTTTTGTGACTGCCTTATTTCACTTAGCTTAATGTCTTCAAGATTCAACCATGTTGCAGTATAGAATGGGATTTCCTTGTTTTTGGAGGGTGAATAATATTCCATTATATGTATATGCCACATTTTTTTTATTCATTCATTTGTTGATGGATATTTAGGTTGCTTTCATCTTTTGGCTATTGTGAATACTGCTGTAGTGAACATGGGTGTGAAAATATCACTTTGAGATCCTATTTTCATTTCTTTGGATATATGCCCAGAAGTGGGATTGCTGGATCATATGCTAATTCTATTTTTAATTTTTTGAGAACCTCCATTGTTTTTCATAGTGGCTCACCATTTTACATTTCCTTCAAGGGAATGGACAAGGGTTCTAATTTCTCCCTATCCTCACCAACACTTGTTATTTTCTGGGATTTCTTTTCATATTTCTGTGTGTGTGTGTGTGTGTGTGTCTGTGTGTGTAATAGTGGCCATCCTAATCAATGCGAGATGATATATCACTGTGGTTTTGATTTACATTTCCCTGATGGTTAGTGATGTTGAGCCTCTTTTCTTATGCTTACTGGCCATTTGTATATCTTCTTTGGAGAAATGTCTCTTCAAAATCTTGCCCATTTTTTGTCTGGGTGGTTTTGTTGTTAAGTTTTAGGAGTTCTTTATATCTTCTGGATATCAACCCCTTATCACAAATATGGTATGGAATTATTTTCTCTCTTTTCATAGGTTGCCCATATTCACTCTGTTGATGTCTTCTTTGCTGCACGGAAGTTTTGAAGTTTGATATGGTCTCATTTGTCTGTTTTTGGTTTTGTTGTATGTGCTTTTAGTGTCATATCCAAAAAATCATTGACAAATCTAATGTCATGACAATTTTCCACTGTGTTTTCTTCTAGGAGTTTTTGTTTTGTTTTGTTTTGTTTTTTTTTGAGACAGAGTCTCGCTTTGTTGCCTGGGCTAGAGTGAGTGCCGTGGCATCAGCCTAGCTCACAGCAACCTCAAACTCCTAGGCTCAAGCAATCCTCCTGCCTCAGCCTCCCGAGTAGCTGGGACTACAGGCATGCGCCACCATGCCCGGCTAATTTTTTCTTTATATTTTTAGATGGCCAGATAATTTCTTTCTATTTTTAGTAGAGACGGGGTCTTGCTCTTGCTCAGGCTGGTCTCGAACTCCTGAGCTCAAATGATCCACCCGCCTCGGCCTCCCAGAGTGCTAGGATTACAGGCGTGAGCCACCGCGCCCGGCCTCTTCTAGGAGTTTTACAGTTCCAGATCTTACAATTAGGCCTTTAATCCATTTTGAGTTAATTTTTGCATATGGTATAAGGTAAGGGTCCAACATCGTTCTTTTGCATATGGACATCCAGTTTTCCTAGCACTATTTGTTAAAGAGACTGTCCTTTCCCCATTGTGTAGCCTTGGCACCCTTGTTGAAGATCATTTGAACATATACGAGAGGGTTTTTCCCTAGGCTCTCTATTCTGTTTCATTGGTGTATATATTTTTCTTTATGCCAGTACTATACTGTTTTCATTACCAGAGCTTGAAATGTGTTTTGAAATTAGGAAGTGTGAGGCCTCCAGCTTTATTTTTCTTTCTCAAGATTGTCTTGGTTATTTGGGGATCCTTTGAGATTCCATAAGAATTTTAGAGTGGCTTTTTCTAATTCTGTAAAAAATGGCATTGGGATTTTGACAGAGATTGTATTAAATATGTAGATCACTTTGGATAGTATGAATATTTTAACAGTATTGAGTCTTTCAATCCATGATGTGGGACGCCTTCCATTTATTTATGTTGTCTTTAATTTCTTTCAGTAACATTTTGTAGTTTTCAATGTATAAGTCTTTCACCTCCTTGCCTACATTTATTCCTAAATATTTTATTCTTATCAATGCTGTAGTAAAGGGGATTTTGTCCTTACTTTCATTTTCAGATTGTTCATTGTCAGTATTAGAAATGCAACTGATTTTGTGTGTTGATTTTGTATCCTGCAACTTTGCTGAATTTGTTTATTAATTCTAACAGTCTTTTAATGAAATCTTTAGGGTGTTCCACATACAAGATCATGTTGTTTGTGAACAGTGATAATTTTTCTTTTTCTGTTTGGCTGCCTTTTATTTCTTTTTCTTGCCTGATTGCTCTGGCTAGGACTACTATGTTGAATAGAAATAGTGAGAATAGTCTATATTGTCTGAAATAAGTATGGTCACTCCTCTCTTTTGGTTACCATTTGCATGGTATCTTTTTCCATGCTTTTACTTTCAGCCTGTGTATGTCCTTACGTCGAAATTTAAGTCTTGGCGAGGCTTGATAGTTCACAGCTGTAATCTCAGCTCTTTGGGAGGCTGAGGCAGGAGGATCACTTGAGGACAGGAGTTTGAGACCAGCCTGGGCAACATAGGGAGACCCCATCTCTACAAAATATTTAAAAATTAGCCAGGCATGGTTGTGTGCACCACTACTTGGAAGGCTGAGGCAAGAGGATCACTTGAGCCTAGGAATTCAAGATTACAGTGAGCTATTATTGGGCCACTGCACTCCAGCCTGTGTGCCAGAGCTAGACCTTGTCTCTAAAAAAGTAAAAAAAATTTAAAAGTAAAGTGTATAGTTGAATCTTGTTGTAGGTGGTAAGTTGCTTTTCTTTTGCTGATTTCAAGATTCTCTTTGTCTTTGACTTTGTTTTTTCCTTTTTTGAGATAGTGTCTCTCACTCTGTCACCCTAGCTAGTGTGCAGTGGTGTCATCATAGCTCACTGCAACCTCAAACTCCTGGGCTCAAGTGATCCTCCTGCCTCAGCCTCCCAGGTAGCTGGGACTACAGGCGCGTGCCACCACAGCTGGCTAATTTTTTCTATTTTTTTGTAGATACAGGGTCTCACTGTTGCTCAGGCTGGTCTCGGACTCGTGAGCTTAAGCAATCCTCCCACCTCAGCCTCCCAGAGTGCTAGGATTACAGGTGTGAGCCACTACGTCCAGCCTGTCTTTGACTTTTGACAGTTTGATTATATAAAGCATGAGCCTTTTGGGATTCATCATAGTTGGAGTCCTTCGAGCTTCTTGCATATGGCTGTCCATTCCTTCCACAGATTAGGGAAGTTTTCAGCCATTGTTTCTTCACATAAGCCCTCTGCCTTATACTCTCTATTTTCTTTTTCCAGAACTCCCATAATGCATATATTGTTCCACTTGATGGTATACTGTAATTCCCTTAGGCTTTCTTCATTTTTATTCATTGTGTTTTCTTTTTGTCTCTCCAGCTCAATAATTTCAAATGACGTATCTTTGAGTTCACTAATTCTTTCTTCTGCTTGATCAATCTGCTAGAGATCCCTCTAGTGAATTTTTCAATTCAGTTACTGTATTCTTTAGCTCCATATTTTCTGTTTGGCCCTTTTTTAGTTTCTGTCTCTTTGTTGATATTCTCATTTTGTTCTTCTGTCATTTTTCTGATTTTGTTTAGTTGTCTATCTGTATTCTCTTACAGCACATTGAGCTTCTTTAAGATGAATATTTTGAATTCTTTGTCAGGTGATTCATAAATCTCCCTTTCTTTAGGGTTTTCTTGAGATTTATATTGTTCCTTTGATTGGGCTGTGTTTCCTTGTTTTTTCATGTGTTTTGTTATAACTTGTTGAGACTTATACATTTGAAAAAACAGTCACCTCTTCAGGTCTTTATGGACCAACTTTGTACAGGAGAAGACCTTCACCAGTCAGCCTGGCTAGAGATTATGGGGGCCTCTGAAAGCTTTTGTGAGGAAGTATCTTCTCTGGCCTTGTGCATGTTAATTTCCCAATTAGAGAGGTTTACTGGTTTCTTTATCAGGACCTTATAGTCCCTTGCTCCCCTTGGTGTCTGTCTACGGTACTGTATGATCTCTGGTGCTGCAACAAGCCACTGAGCTCTCTTTTGTACTCTGCAGCCCCAGCCATCCAAAGTATGTCCAGTTTCCCATGTGCACTCTAAGTCAGATGAGACAAAAACCAGTCCTTCAGGCAGTGCCCCAAAAGCCAGAATGTTGTACATATATTCCACTCTTTTCTTTATCTGCCAAGGGAGAAGCCATGAGCCGGACTTTCTCCTGATTGCAAAGAGCTGTGCTGCCTTCTCTCTGTAGTGGAGGAGGTATTTTAGCACTACAACATGCTGCTGAGCTCTCTGTTGTTCTTAGCAGCCCCCAAGTACCCCAAATATGCCAGTTCCCCATCAGGGCTCTGACTCAGGTGAGACAGAAACCAGTCCCTCAGGCAGCTCCCCAGAAAGCCAGAATGTAGGATATATTACAGTTTTCTCTTTCCCTCCCAGGAGAGAAGCTGTGACTTGGGCTTTTACTCCCTATCATGAGCTGTGTCAGCTTGGGTGCAGGGCTTACCCGTTTAAATGAAATGGTTTGTCTTACCTGTTTCAATACAGCTGTTCTTGCCTTTGAGCTTGCTTGGGATACTTTGACTTCCTAACTGGTTTCTAGAGTTCTCATAAAGGCTTTTGGACCATGGAATTGTGAATGGAAAAAATCCAAACTCTGAAATAATTGAAAGAGGTTTATTCTGAGCCACATTGGAGGACCATGGCCTGGAGCCACGCCCAAGAAGCCTTAGGCAAATGGACTCACTGTGGTTAGGTTACCGTTTGGTTTTTATACATTTCAGGGAGACAGGAATTACAGGTAAAGTCATAAATCAATACATGGAAGGCATACTTTGGTTTGGCCAGAAAAGGCAGGACATCTCAAAGTGGGGGATTAGAAGTCATAGGTGGGTTTAGGGATTCTTTAGCTGACAATTGGCTGAAAGAGCTAGGCTTTACCCAAAAGACCAGAAAGGAAATGCTTAAGATAAAGGTCTGAGCACCCTGGGAGGTCCAAACAGGAACATCTGCTAGGATGCTTGAGTTAAGATGAGGAGGGGAGTCTTCTATCTTTCAGGTGATGCTAATGCTGTACCAGAATCAGGTTGGGAAGTAAACCACACTATATTTGGTTAACAAAACCTGTTTAGTGAGATTTTATCATTTGTAAGGATGACATACCAGGCCCCCTTAGAAAGGAATTTTTGGGCAAAAGAAAAGATCAGAGTTCAGTCCTCATATTATTGTTAAATCAGTGTCTCTGTGGGGGAACAAAGTCTAGGTACCTCTTTTGCCATCTTGCTCACTGAAAAATTTTAAGTCATTTGATATCTGATACTACCAAACTACTCTCAGAAAGCTTCTTCATTTACTTCACTTCTAACCTGACATTTTGCCATTTTAATAGGCAAAATTAAGTCTTACATTTAGAATTATTTAATGTCCAAATTTTATTTAATATTTGATACATACAAAAGAATACATAAAACATCAGAACTGGAACACCACCATTCCTACTGTACCTACCTGTGTGTTCCACCCCATTCCATCTCCTGCCTCCCCCACAGACAACCATTGTGAGTTTTATATTTTATATACTTTCAGTTTTATATTTGTCCATTCCTTGCTTTTTCATATATAATTTTATCATATGCAAATAATATATTTAATTTTCCTTCTTTTGAGCTTTCTAATAAAGGTCTCCTTCGGTATGTAGTGTTCTGACTTGTTTCTAAGGTCATGTAAGGTTAAACATTTTGTATATATTTATTGGCCATTTGTATTATTTACTTTGGGAATTATCTTTCCGTACTTTGTCCATTATATAGGCATTCTGTTGTTCTGGTATATGTAAGTTTCAAGATTCCTTTTTACACTAAAGTTTATGATTCTGGGATTTTTCTCTTACAAAATAAATAAAAGTATTATTTGGAAGTTTTGGTACTAATTTATTGATAATTCAGATAAATTGATCTTCAGATTCTTATTTTCTGAACCTATTCATTATATAACTTCCCTCCAGGAGATAGTAATTATATGTTGCTCTAGTGACATAAGTATAATAATTTCCAAAATGGCATCATTTCATTTAAGCAAAAAACCCACCCAGACTTACAGATGCTTATTGATCTGTTTGTACCTACCCATGTATGGCATTATTACTTCATGAAAGTTGATTGAAAATTATGAAATGACAGTATTAACAATATATCCCCATTGATCTTTATAATGAAACTGTTTTTAAAAAACTGCATTTATGGTTTTTCAACTAGACAAATTGAAGTTTTTTAAATGAGGACAAGTTTTATTTTTTAATGGTTTGCTTTTCCCACGGGATTTAAATCCTTCAGGCTGGGAATTGTACACTAGGATTTCAGAAGGGTTTGGGTGCCAGAAGGAGATATCAGGGTTTTGTTGCTAACTTATATCTATATAAAAAGTGAAGTAAAAGAAATACTGCCTGGAGAAACGGTTTGCAAACTTTGTTGAGCTGAGTGCTCACTTAGGCAGTTTGAAAGACACCCATATACATTTCTGGATGGAAAAAAAATGACCTTAATTTAACAAAAAATTAGAGAGGAACAAAATAATTAAAAACGTACTAAAGTGTGTAGCCATAATGCATTAAATTGAAGCATTTATTTTCTAGTAACATCAATGGTAGGAGAAATGATAATGTTTTGACAAAGAACCCAGAGAAGACTTACGATACTGGGTCAGTTGGCTATTCTTAAAATGTGGGAATTTTAAAGACTGTCTTGTTTAAATTGATTCCCAGAGACATTATCAGTAAACTAAAATATGAAGTATCCTCCAAAAGGAAATGATCAGTGTATATTGGTGGACAGCTCTCATTAAAAGTAAAGCTTACATGATATTTAAAAAAAAAAAAAATAGCAGGCCGGGCGCAGTGGCTCACGCCTGTAATCCTAACACTCTGGGAGGCCAAGGCGGGTGGATTGTTTGAGCTCAGGAGTTCGAGACCAGCCTGAGCAAGAGCGAGACCCTGTCTCTACTAAAAATAGAAATTACCTGGACAACTAAAAAATATATAGAAAAAAATAGTTGGGCGTGGTGGCACATGCCTGTAGTCTCAGCTACTCGGGAGGCTAAGGCAGGGGGATCCCTTGAGCCCAGGAGTTTGAGGTTGCTAGGCTGACACCACAGGACGATGCTGTCTCCAAAAAAAAAAAAAAAGGACCATTGTAGGAATTTTAAGGGGAAGAAATAAAAACCAGGGGGGCTAGAGGATTGGTTCTTTTAGAAAATGTAATAATAGAAATTTAGGATTTAAAAAGTACTACTGATGTTTCCTACTAACATTAGTGTTCAGACCTATCTGAACATCTTCAGTGATACAGATTACATTCTTTCCTAAGACAGCCATTCCATATTTGGGCAGCTGTAATTCTTTTTAAGTTTTTCCTTGTTGAGCCAAAATCTATCTTACTATACAGGGGACATCTAATCTTCTTCTGTATGAACATTCTTCAAATGTTTGAAGAAAGTGATTGTGTGATCTAGGTTCTCTGGCACCCAGGTTAAGCTTACCTAGCCTCCTCTGCTATTTTTCTTATGATGTGATTTTAGGGCCTCTCATCAGCCTTAATATGAGGTTGATGATACAGCTCAGACTGATCTTGTTGACTTCCCATTTGTTCTTTTTTCGGATGCTATTTGGTCTTTGCTAGGTTATACTAGTTAGGGTAGTCTTCTAACTTCTCATAAATTCTTCTATAAAGTGGAAACCTATAAGCACACGTTTGAAGGAATACATATATAGACTACTCTTACATGATGTTTTATCTATATTATAGATTTCCTACAAGAGATTTCTTTTAAATATCAGAAATCAAGAATGACATTCCTAAGAAGTTGGCTTCCAAATGAAACAACCTGCCTATTTCTTGGCAAATAAGTATGCTTTAAGATGCATAATAGAGTGTTATGTTTTCTCAACATATTAAACAAATGCATTTTTATTTTTTGTTTTCAGATAGTGGCCAGAACTGTAGTGCCAGTAGTAAAGGTGAACGACTAAGTGCCAGACTCAGAGCTTTACCTGGGACAAATGAACCTTATGAAAGTAGCAGTAACAAAGAAATAGGCAAGTGTTGGTACTCCCCACCCAGTTCCTACAGGTGTAGCAGGTCTGGAGAAGACTGGTGAGATGGCAAAAATGTGTAATTGGGAATTATTAAGAATTTGATATTTACAGACAAAATTTTAAATGACTCGGGAGACCATTTCTGTTCACTCTGAGTTGTTCAGTTTTGATGATGAGACTAATTGGTTTCATATTGGTTTTATTTTTCTATGTAACTCAAACAATCTGTTTTGAAACCTAGATGCCTCCTATGCGGATCCACTTGGCCCTCAAATAGAAAGACCAAAAACTGCAGCCAAAAAAAGAATCGACGAGGATGATTTTGCTGATGAAGAGTTAGGAGATGATTTGCTTCCAGAATAATATACACTTTAATATGTTCTTACAAGATAATACTCATGTTAAGCTTTGGATTAAATATCCAAACTTCAATTGTATTCACTGTCAAAACTTTAAATAAGTGTATTCTGTTCTATGAGTTTGGATTTAAGTTTTTTTTTTAATGGAATAAAAACATGTGAAACTAATACTTTAGGCTAGTGACTTCCTTACCTTTTTGAGAACATTGACCCACATGAAGAAATGAATTTGTAGCACAAATATGTGTATGTATTCAGAGAAATTTGCCTTTATTATTGTGGTACATCTTGATATTTCCTATAATTTCATTAAAAATAAAGTACTAGTAGTGAAATCACTACATTGATGTCATGAATGATGTCATGAATGATGTCCTGAATGATGTCATTGCAGCTTGAAAAATACTGTGTTAGGATATATGCATGATGTATATTCAAGCTAAATTGCTTGGAGTTCAAAAACTGTAAGTCTTTGGAAGTTTTGCCTCATGGGGATTATAACACTATGAAAACAATTATGTTTTGGAAACAGTATAAAGTTTAATGAGAGAAAATACCAAACCATAACCCTATTGCTCTTTTCTGTAGTTCCTTTCTGCTTTCAGCCCAGTGGTATGTACCAATAACACAGAGCAAGGACAACTCCAAGATTGCTTTTCTGATTTGTGACTTAGGCCATGGAGTAGAAGGCAAAACTGCCTGCATTTTTCTTTAACGGTGTGTTTGGCTGGTCTAGACTGTCCAGAGGAATTACAGTGATGGAGCAATCAGAACAAGTGGTTCATCTTTAACAGTACACCAGAGAGAATGGAACCCTCCATCTTATTTAACATTACCTCTACAATGTACATGCTGTGAGGTGCAGAAGCAAGAAAATCAAAACTGGACCACATTCCCTGCTTCCAAGGTAGGTTATGATGAAGGAGACATCCAACCAATACACTAAAACATCGATTATGTGCAGAGAATTATTCTGGGGATACAGTAGTGAACAAGACAGAACTATACCCTGCCCTCAAGGAGCTTAAATTCTCATGGGGAAGATATATAATAAATATATTTTTAAAAGGACTTTAGATATTGTAAGTACAGTTATGAAATGGACTGATGCAATAGGTAGTGATTGTGGTGGAGGAGGGTCTCTAAGAGGTGTCCTTTGCATTAACACTAGAAGGATGGAAAGAAAGCAACATTCTAGGCAGAAGGAGCAAGTGCCAACACATTGAAAAAAGAATAATCCAGGTGTGTTAGAGGGTTAGTTATTGAGTTGCAGTGATAGTGAATTAGAGGGTCTGGAGCCCTACAGTGTGGGTGGTTTACCAAATAGCAGCAAAGGGAAAGGAGATGAGATGCAAAAGGCAGGCAGGGTCCAGACCACATAGCCTTGTAAAAAGAGTTTGGGTCTTATTCTAGTTATGATAATGAGAAGCCCTTAGGAGGTTTTATGCAAAGGAGGTGAGTGATGTGCATTCATTTAACCTTTAGAAACAAGCAATCACACTGGTTGCCATAAAAATGAATTGAGGTGGGTGAGTGGGGTGGAAAGGAAAGGTTGAAACTACTAGCAGTAACCTTGGTAAGAGATGAAGGCAATTGAGACCAGATTTTTAGCAATGGAAATTGTAAGAATTGGTCAGATTCAGCATGTATGTGCAGGCAGAGCTGAGAAGACTTACTGATGGATTTGGTATGGATTGTGAGGGGAAGAGGAGAGGATGATGACAAAATTCTCAGCTGAGGAATTGATTGGCTAGTGTTGCCCTTTACTGAGATAGGAGTAGATCTGGGGAGAATAAGTAGTCATGTTTTAGCCATGCTAAATTCAATCTCTGAAGCGTCCAACTTGAGATACAAAAAATGCAGTTATAGTTAAAAATCTGGAGTTCAGAGAAGAGGTAAAGGCTACAGATACAGATTTGGGACCCATCAGTAAACTCATAGTATTTAATACCCTGAGACTGGATGAGATCACTAAGCTCTGAAAGTGAGGATAGAGAGAAGTCGTTGTCTAAGCAACGTGCCCTCGAGTACACATGGAGGTCAGGAGGAAAAGGATGGCCCGGTAAAAGAGACTAAGAAGAGCAACAAGTGATGTAAGAGGTTGCAAAATTGAGGGAGTGGTATTTCCAGTTCTGAGGAGGATGCAGTAGGTCATGACAGGCTAGTGCTACTCTGTGACAACTGGGGTGAGGAGGATCATTGCAAAAGTCATATTCAAAGTCACTGGAGAACTGTGGAAGCAATGAGACTAAATTAAAATTCCAGAGAGGAAACAGCCATTTCTAGATATGATCCTGGATATTTTAATCTCTGAAGATATTTGTGAATTCTGGGTATGGGCTGAGAATTGGGCTCTACCCAGGGGAAAGGGTTCATGTAAGGGGGGAGAGAAACTAGCAGAGGTTTTCATGGTCATGTGGGATTGGCATAACAAGTTGGAAACTTAGAGAAGCCCCAAACATATGGCTGGTTTTCCACCACGGGGCATCTGCTGGAGTGGTGCCCCAGCTGGGGTAATGCTGGAAGCTGAGAAGCTGAGATGGAGCCTTTTAAAGGTTTAGTTAAACCTCTCATAGTCCTTAGGGGACAAAGTCCTGCTAGCGGGAAGGACTTTTCACAAACACACAATTAGTCTACCCTCAAGACATTTGGTATTTTATGAATCTGTGTGGGGCAGGAGGACAATGATCTAAATTCAAAACCTCCAGGGGCCAACTTGACTCTCCATTTTTCTCAGCTGAGGAGACAGATCTTCCAGGCTCTTAGTCAAAAGCCTGCAAGAACACATGAAGCAGGAGTGGACTGATTCTACAAAATTGCAACCTGGCTCAATCCCTGATTGAATTGAGGTAATCAGTCCCTAATTCTCTCTGCCTAGCAGAGGAATGAAGATCTTTTTCTGATAACTATCATTTGTAGTATCTATGGTTCTTGTATATATGATGCTTGGCATACAATAAAAAAATTACTAGAATGTGAAAAAATATGACAAATAATCAAGAGAAAACATAAATAGAAGCAGACCCCTAGATAATCCAGATAATGGATTTAACAAACAAGGAGTTTAACTATGATTAGTGAGTGTATTAAATAAAATAGAGAAAACATGGACAAAATGGATAAAAGATGGAGAATTTCAATAGAATATTGGAATCTATGCAAAGAATAAAATGAATAACCTAGAACTGAAAGATACCATATCTGAAATTAACTTATTTGGATGGATTGAACAATGTACTGGACACAGCAGTAGTCAGGACTAGTGAATAGGTCAATAGAAAATATCCAAACTGAAGCACAGGAGAAATAAGTATGGAAAAATAAAGCAGATGATAAAAGACATTTGGGACATAGTCAAGAGTAAATATTATAATACAAATCCCAGAAGGAGAGGAAAGAGAGAACAGGGTAGAAGTAACATTTGAAGAGATAGTGTCTAGAATTTTTCCAAATTGATGAAAGACATCAACCCACAAATTTAGGAAGCTCAGGGAAACACCAAGGGGAATAGAAAACTACACCCTGGATATATTATGCTCAAACTATTAAAAATGAAAGACAAAGAAATTCTTTAATCAGAATAAAAAGGACACATTAGTTTCAGAAGCACATTAATAAGACTTATGGGTGACTTTTCTATAGAAACTATGGAACCAGAAGACAATAGAATTACATCCCTGAGGTGCTGAAAATCAAAATAAAAGTTAAAAAAAACCCTACCATCCTAGAATTCTATTCCAGTGACTATATCCTATAAATTTTCAGGTTAAAGACTTTTCAGACAAAATTTGAGAAAATTACTAGAAGACAAGCTCTACAGAAAATACTAAAAGTTCTACAGACTGAAGGAAAATGATCCTAGAAGAAAGCATGAAATGACAGAAAGAATGACAAGCACCAGAAAGGTATGGGAATATTGACTATTTAAAACAATAGTATAATAATGCCTTGTGGGGTTCTTAACATACATAGAAATAAAATACGTGACAATATTAGCCCAAAGATTGGGATTGGGTGTTAAACTGTTGTAAGGTTCATTCAGACAGTGCTAGACTCTAATAAGTTGAGGATACATATTGAAGTCTCTAGTTTTTCTCCCAATCCAAGTGGGGAAAAAAAGAATGTATATTTTAAAAGCTAATAGTACAACTAATAAATACAGAATAGATTTAGAAAATCACCATTTTGCAACCACCACAATAGTAATTAATTCAAGCAAGAATCATTAATGGATGCTAAAGCAAGTGAAGGAAAGTTTGATGAGAACAGTATATTTACAAGACCTAACAGTTTTTCCCCCACAAATTAGTGATACACTGAGAGGACACAAGATTACCTAGTTAATATTCCTGCCAAAAAATAATCTGAATCTAATCATGAGGAAGTATTCTACATTGAGGAATGTTCTACAAAATACATGTCCTGTACTTTTCAAAAATGTCAAGGCCATGAAAGACAATTATTCCAGATTAAAGGAGACTAAAGAGACATGTCAACAAAATGCAATGGATGTCCTTGATCAGATCCTGGACTCAGGGAAATTGCATTACAGGACATTATAGAGATAACTGGTTAAATGTGAATAGGAGTATACCGATGCTCCTCAGTTTGTGATAGGGTCACATCCCAATAAACCTATCATAAGTCAAAAATAATGTAAGTTAAAAATGTATTTAATACCCCAATAAATTGATCATAAAGTCAAAAAATCATAATTTGAACCATTATAAGTCCAGATGCTCCTTGACTTATAATGAGGTTGTATCCCAATAAATGCATAATAAAATTGAAAAAATCATTAAGTTGAACCATCATAAGTTTGGAACTATCTATATCAAATAGTATTACATCTGTAAAATATCCTAATTTTGGTAATTGCACTGTGGTTGCATAAGTGGATGTCTGTGTTCCTGGGAAATACACACTGAAGTATTTTGGGACAGAGGGTCCTGATTTCTGCAACTCAATGGCTCCAGGGTTCAGAAGAAAGTACAAAGAAAAAGCAAATGTGGAAAAATGTTAACAAATAGTGGATCTGAGTGAAGGGTACATGGAGTTCTTCTGTACTATTCTTAGTACTTTTCCATAAGTATGAAATTATTTCAAAATAAAAGTTTTTTTTTAAAAAAAAAAGCTAATAGGGGATAAAATACAGTGATAGAAAATACTTGAGTAATCCAAAGGAAGACAGGTAACAGAAACAAAGGAATAAAGAGCAGATGGACAAAGATAAAACAACTAGCAAGATGGTAGGACTTAAACCCAATTATATTAGTAATTACATAATTTATAAATACTAATTTTCATAGTAATTATATTGCTAGTAAATACAGTAAATGTAAATTGGATAAATATTTCAATTAAGTGACAAAGATTATCAGACTATTAAAAAACAAGACCCAAAGTACATGTTACTTACAAGAGACACATTACGGTCATGTGCCCTATAACAACATTTCAGTCAAGAACAGACTACATATATGACGGTTGTTCCATAGATTATATTGTTACTGTACCTTTTCTATGTTTAAATATGTTTAGATATACAAATACTTACCATTACAGTTGCCTACAGCATTCAGTAGCGTAACATGCTGTCCAGGTCTGTAGCCTGGGAGCAACACGCTATGCCGTACAGTCTAGGGGTGTAGTGGGCTGTGCCATCTAGGTTTGTGCACGTGCACTCCATGGTGTTCACACAAGGACAAAATCACCTAACGACACATTTCTCAGGATGTATCTCCGTCATTAAGTCATGATCATATAAAGGCACAGATAGGTTGGAAAAGAAAGGATGAAAAAAGATACACTATACAAATGTTAATAAAAAGTAATAAGGGAGTGGTCAACTATGTCTAAAGATGCAGAAAAATCTAGCAAGATGGAGATAAATGACTCTGGCAATAATTACATCATTGCGACCTTGTTAAAAGTCATTGCAATGAAGAGTTGGGGATAAATGCCCAGGTAAAGTAGGCTGAGAGAATGGGAAGTGAGGTTTTGGAACCAGAGAATAAAGACAATTCAGAATGTTTTACTGTAAAGGAGTAGAGTGGGACCTGGGGTCAAGAAACGTTTCATCAAATGTGTCAGGAAAGAAGGGGGGATATATGAGATTGAATTCAAGTAAGTGAGCATATTTGGTGTTGAACTGGGAAATCTAAACTAGACCAAAAAGGAAATAAGGACTTGAGTGGAATGATTAGTGAAAAGTGGCAGGGTTAGAAGTCTGCATGAGATCAGAGAATTACAGCAGTCAGTAAGGATAGAAGGTGATTGTGTTAGGGAACAGGATATTTGAAACGAGATGTTTGGATGTGGTAGTTATTGGTGATGACAATAACTTGGAGATGACCATATGATTTGATAGTTGAAACAGAAAAAAAGACAATTGGAACTAACATAGTCATTTAGAAATCAGCGTGTTAAATCAACTGTGTGGAAGTTAAAGTTGCCAGGAATGATCAACAGGAATAATGGTAGATTCAGGTGCTAAAATCGTCAGTGCATAAATGGAGTGATGGGCATATCTGAGCACAGTCCTGTAAATGAGAGCAAGAGGTTTGAATACATATGCACATCAGTAACCCAGGAAGATAAGTATTGAAGTAGCCAACCACACATTGGCTTTTGGAGTTACGGTGCCCAAGAATGTTTTAAAAGATTTTCCCCAACGGCTTGGTCCATGCTAAGGAGTATTGCAGCTCTTCTGGTACGAGGGTGGCTCAGTAAACCAGGAGATGACAGAAAGGGAAGAGAGATGACTAAAAATCAAGCTTGTGTGACTACAGTGATGGAAACATCTTCAGTAGAGAACACTGCAGATGCATTAGTTCCTAAGGGAATGTATGAGCTTGGTTTTGAATATTCTGTTGCCTTTTTCTCACTTGTATGTCTTAAATTTGGACTGAACTGTTAATATGTTTATTTTGCATCTTCAAAAATGGTTGAAATTTGAAGGGAATTCATTATAGATCAGAGAACTAAAACATTTGCCCCTGTTAATAAGGCTTTTTCTGAACTGTTTAGTCTCACAAAGATGAATTTTATGTTCTGCCAAATAGGTGAGCATTTTCAGTAATTTGTGATCTTTCACAAAATGAAAAGTACTGGAAAGTAAATATTTTCTTTCCCACTTCCAAGATAATCAGAGAAGAGAGAACTTGCCATGTTACCAGACAATGGAATACTTTGTTGAGTAATATACAGAATTAAGTCTGACACTGTAGCACCTTCCATATCAATGGATGCTGAAATGAGAAAATGAGACATACTGAGTATGTCTATGAAAGTCTTGTAATGATAATCTCTCTCTCCTAAAGGCGTCCCACACTTTTCTTTTTTTCAAATAAAAAATAACCACTATTTGAGAACTGGTAGACCTTTATTCCCATTTTACTGGAAAGGAAACAAAGAACATGAACAATTTACCTATTAGTCAGAAAAAAGTGTTCTGTAACTCAAAACAAGTGTTTACTCACTAAGAGCTGTAAATTACTTAAACTGGAGATTTCAGTGGGATTTTTGGCAGTAAATAAATTACTAAACTCCTTAGTTACAGAACATTCAAGGCATATAAAAGTGTTTCTACACAGCGTAACTGTAATGTAACCAATGGTTTACAATTCAAATACCAAAGCTGCAAACCATTTAGGGGATCATAAATTACATATTTTGCACACGTTCAAAAAGATTTCAGCTGGGATTATTTATTTTCAAAGCACGACTGCTTTAAAATCATATTCATTAGCCTGCATCTCGAAAGCATTAAGCGTTTATTTGTAGAATGAACAAATGAGCAAGTTTTCTAATGTTATGAAGTACAATATAGTCCTTCATTTGATGTTTCCTTTAATTTATTCACAGAATATCAGGCTCATTTTCTATGACTGCTTCCATTTAGAATTTATTATCACGGAGTAGGAGTTCTCCAACATTGTAATAATAGACCAAGTGATGCCCACTTCCAGCCCTAAGTGTCAGCTGGGGGAGTACTTAGTACTTTCAAAGTTGTTTGATGGAGAGACACAGGATCATTTTACCGGCGTTCCGGAGAAAGGAGAAACAGCCTCCTCTCACCTTATTAAAAATAGAGATATTTTTAAATCTCCAATATATTTCTTTGAACTATGGAATTTCAAAAGAGGAAGTAGCCATAGGCGGAGAATCCTTCTAAGTGTTGAGCTCATTCTTTTTCCAGGTGGCCCACTCTACTCTTGGATTGGCTTAGTTATTAGAGAAACCTTTCTCCTGAGCCAAAATCTGCCTCCCCCAACTCCGTTCTGCCGGCCTCTCTGCTCTGGAGACTCCTGGGCCAGTTACCACCTCCTCCTTCAGTCAGGACCGCACCAGTCCACGGCGGAGCCAGACTTCTCCTCCTCCTCGGCGACGCACAGACGGGAGCGCGGCGTCGGCCCCCGACCCTCGGCAGCCGCCCGGTCCGGCTCCACGCTGCTCGGAGCCCCGGGTTTGTGTGGGCCTGTTATTTATTCCGCCAAAGAACCGCCGCACAACGCCACCTCAAAACAAGTCTGAAGGCGTTTCGGGGGAGATGTTGGGGACTCTGGTGAGTACACGTCATAAGTGACAAAATGTTTTAATTCCCGCAGGCAAAGGGTGCGGAGGGGCTGCTCTGTGTCTGCGGACCCGGGCGGCGCCCCTCGGTCCGCGGAGGAACGTAGCAGGGGCTTTTTGCGCTAAGGCAGGTCCCGGGACCCCGCGCGGGCTGGGGGGCCGGGCGCCGCGGGGGCGGGCGGATGACGAGGCGTGGGGGCGTGAGTCTGCGAGGCGGCGGGTCCGAGCGTCGCTGGCACGGCGGGTTCCGCGGGCTCCCTCGCAGGCCGGCGGGCGCGGCGCGAGGAGGCGGCGGGGCCGGCGCGGGCATGGCGCGCACGGGGGTAAGCGGCGCGGCGGCGTCACAGGCACTCGCAGCCAGCCGCGCAGCAGCCCGGCATGCACACGCACACGTGCACGCGCGCCCCGCACCCGCCCCAAGCACGCCCCCCGGCTCGGGGCGGCGGCGGCGGCGGGGGCCGGGGACGCGCGGGCCGGCGCCGAGCGGGGCCCCGGGGCCCCCGCGGGCGGCGAGCCGGCGGGGAGGGCGCTCGGGGGCCCGTCCGCGCGGCACCCATCCTCCGGGCCGGCCTCACGGGCTACGAGGCGATGGGAGGCGCCCACCGGCTCCAGACGCCGCGGGCGGGGCGCGGGCGGGGTCCTCCGACGCGCGGGCGCTGAGCGCGGCCTGTCCCGCAGGTCTGGATGCTGGTGGCCGGCTTCCTGCTGGCGCTGCCGCCCGGCCGGGCCGCGGGCGCCCTGAGGGCGGGCAGGCGCCCGGCGCGGCCGCGGGGCTGTGCGGACCGGCCCGAGGAGCTCCTGGAGCAGCTGTACGGGCGGCTGGCGGTCGGCGTGCTCGGCGCCTTCCACCACACGCTGCAGCTGGGGCCGCGCGAGCAGGCGCGCAACGCGAGCTGCCCGGCAGGGGGCAGGCCCGCCGACCGCCGCTTCCGGCCGCCCACCAACCTGCGCAGCGTGTCGCCCTGGGCCTACAGGTGAGCGGGGCGCGCGCGGGCCGCGGGAGGGCGGGGCGATATGGGGAGGTGGGCGGGGCGAAATGGGCGGGGCGGCGCTGGGTGGGTGGGTAGCAGTGAGGGGGCGGGGCTAAGTGGGGGCGGGCGGGTGCGTGGAGAGCCCGAGTTGGGAGTTGGGGGCCGTCGGTGACCACAAAGGTCACCCCCATGACCTCCCCTGAAGGAATCCTGCTCCCCTTGTTTACCCTTCCATTCTTTCATATGCACACGTCTCGAACACCTATTCTTTGCCAGGGCTAAATGGCTTACACAGGGCACTAGCCGAGTGATCTTTCAGTAATTCCCGTAGCATCTTGCCCCGAGGCCCGGGGAAGTCTGAAGCGGACTGGGCAGCGCGCACGTTTGTGGGCAGCACCGACGTTCTCGAGCCGTGTGGCCAGAGCCTGCGGGGCACGGAGCCGGGAGCACTCTCCGAGCCTGCGTAGCTTCCCGGTGCGGGGAGGAGTGGAGCTATTTGGGAAGGAAACCGTAATACCAAGCCGAACGCGACGTGAAAAGTTTCCAGTGTGTGGTGGCTTAAAGCTGAGGTGGGGAGATAACATTTTAAAAGGATGCAGATGGCATTTGGAATGCACTGTGGCGAATGGGCAAGATTCTCAGCTTGGCCTGGTGGAGAGGTCCTTTCAGAAGAAAGGGAAGGCCGGGAGTGTTGGGAGTGTCCTCGGCAGGGACTGTGCCCGTTCCTGCCCTTGAGGGAAGGACCCACAGCCTAGCAGGGGCGTCCTGAGGAGCCAGCCAGCTACCAGAGTCAAGGACAAGGGCAGCCCTGAGGGAAGGGACAGCTTATGGCAGGGGAAGGAAGCCGGGTGTTTGCCTGTGGTGAGGGTGTCACCCAGGCTGGAGGCATGCCCAGGAGCTAGATCAGGGCCGCCTCGGCTGTGCTCACAGTTTCTGCTTATCCAGTGGTGCTTTTTGATCAAGGAAGCTGTGTGAAGCCACTTTGCATTTTGGGAGGGTGTTTTAGGATGGGGGGTGGGCTGGACAGTGCAGTGTTCTGAGCAAAAGGCAGAGAGGGTCTCAACTCGGCGGTGCTGCAGAGAAGGGGAGGCTTGGCTCAGTGTGAAAGATACGAATTAAAGAAGTACAGGGTGTTTGTTTTTCCACACTTTAAATACTTCACTTAGTATAATGGTCTCCAGTTCCATCCAGATTGTTGCAAAAGGCAGCGGTCCCCAACCTTTTTGGCACCAGGGACCAGTATTCAGGGAAGACAGTTTTTGCACAGACAGGGGGTGGGGGGTGCGGACTGGGGGGGGTGGAGCTCAGGCGGTGATGCCAGCCGAGCTATGGGGAGCGGCTGTAAATACAGATGAAGCCTCACTCACTCACCGTGCGCCTGGTTCCTAAGTTTCATGGAAGACAATTTTATGAGGGGGAGGGGCTCTGCGGCCTGGTCCTTAACAGTCTGCATGCCAGGGTTGGGGACCACAGGCAAAAGGCATTAAATCATCCTTCTTTGTGGCTGAGTAGTATTCTGTGGTATACATATGCCGCATTTTGTTAATCCATTCATGAATTGATGTGCAGTAGTATAAAAGCAATCCATGTAAACAAAGCAAAACAAAGTATACTATAATTAAGAATTTTACTTTATTGGTTAAGCTTTCAGGGACCAGCTTAAATCCCCTACTCTTGCTTTAAAAAAAGAAAAAGTACACGGCCGGCACTATGGCTCACACCTGTGATCCTAGCACTCTGGGAGGCTGAAGCAGGTGGATCTCTTGAGCTCAGGAGTTCGAGACCAGCCTGAGCAAGAGTGAGACCCTGTTTCTACAAAAGTTACAGTGAGCTATGATGATGCTACTGCACTCTAGCTGGGGGGACAGTGAGACCCTGTCTCAAAAAAAAAAAAAAAAAAGGGACAGGATTTAGTGGGTCACTGATTCTGTGTGGGAACGAGGGAAGAGGGGCACAAAACATGTCATGGGTCAAGGCTTTAGTCACAGTGCTAAGGGGACAGTCAGAGAAAGTGCACAGATTCTGCCTAAAATGCATCTGGGCTCCCCCAAGTCTCCCCGCTTTGGCTGTGGGTAGGGGGCTTCCTTTTACTCAGCGGCAGGCAGGAACCCAGGCCTGTCCTGGGAAGCAGACGTGTAGGGCCTCCCTCCCCTGAGTTTGATGTGGCTGAGCCCTCACAGAGCCCCTGCCACGGGGATGTCAGGCTGGGACCCCTCCTGCCCCTCTCACTCCTCTCCTTCAGCTGGTGCCTCAGGACACACCGTGGGACCATTCATTCTGGTGGCTTCATTCTCTTGCTCTTTCTCTCTCTTCCCATTCCCAGGACCCAAAAGTGTGGGCTGTGGTATTGTCCTTCTTCCTCCCACCTCATGGTAGGCCTTTGATGGCTACGGAGGATTAAAGGCTCTCGGGACTCTCAGGACTACAGTCTGGCCTCTCTGGACAGAAGCTGCTGCCTCTGATCTCTCTGTAGCAAAATCTCACCTCCCCGGACAGGTCCAGGCGTCCTCTGGGCTAGGCCGAAGGCACAGAGTGCCACACAGCAGTGAGCTCCAGGCCCCCATGATGTGTGTCTCCCATATTTCTGGCTTGGTTGTTGAGATGGCACTTAAGCAAAATGGGGAAACAGAATTAGGTGCGAGTGTTTGGGAAGGAAAGAGTGAGTTGTTATAGTATCGAGCCTGTTGGGTTTTACCTGCCCGAGAGGCGTACAGGTGATAGTGACCGGCAGCCATGGAAGTGGGTGTCAGAGCGCAGGAGAGCGCGGGGCTGGAGGGCAAATGTGGAGTCAGCAGCAGGAAGTTTAACTGAGTTGCCCTTGCTGCAGACTGACACCTGTGCCTCCCCAGGCAAGACCTTGGAGCAGCAGGAGGAGGGAGTGACAGAGGGACGTTCCTGAGGAGAAGGACACACATGGTTGGGGGTCAGGGGGGACCCAGTCTGGGCTGCCCGGCTCTGCCGGCTGTGGAGCCACAGTGCCGGGTGGTCCCAGGAGCAGGAGCAGGAGCTGCAGCTGCATCAGGTGGCTTAAAAGTGTCATGTGCGTCATTTCTCATACTATTTAGCAACAGTAATGAGATTGCTCCCTGTAGGCAAATGGAGGCCGGGTGGCTTGCACTCCGTGAAGGAAAGACAGCCTTCAGGGGACAGGTGCTGGGCCAGGACTCCAGACTCCTGCCTTGTCTCTTGCCAGGAGACCCCTTTCTGCCCTCGTCCCCTCATCCCTCTGATCACCTCTCACCACCTCCTGGGTTATTGGAAAGATTAGAAAAAGGGAGGCCCGTGGAAATGCAGCCCGGGTGGAAGAGCACTCACCGGCAGGCTGGTCAGCGCAGAGTTCGGGGGATGTTTCCAAAGGCGCGACAGTCGGGCTCTGGGAATCGGGGTGCAGGTGGGCAGTACTGCCGGGCACAGGAAGGATCGCTGGAGGTGGATGAGACAGGTTTTACAGTAGACGCTAGGCTGTGCAGGCTGTCCGTATCCCTGGGGGAAGAGTTGGATCATTCAGTAAATGGTGTTGGGGCAGCCTGGACCTCACTCCTATACGAAAATAAATTCCAGATGATATGAAGATTTAAATGTAAAAAATAAAACCACAAAACCAGAGAAAAACACAAGCAATGATATTTATAATCTTGGAGTGGAGGAGGTCTATTTAGCAACTCACAGTCCCCAAAAGTCATAAAAGGCAAGATTGAGAAATACACTTACGTAATTATACACCATTTCTTCTCGGGAAAATAAAATAAGAAAAATACAAGGGCAGACTGGGAAAAAATGGTTGCAACTCCTATCACAAAGGGTTCAGGGCTCATTTCCTAAAGAGCTCCTACAAACCAGTCAGAAGAAGATCAATGATTGTTGGAAAGATGAAGCTAAAGTCAGGGACCTGTCCCAGGAAAGGTCAAGTGACTCAGATGTTTGACACGTGAAGAGACACTAACTAAAGGCATAAGCAAAATGCGTGTTAAGACTATACTGAACCCTCCCCCCCCTTTTTGGCACCCAGCAGTCTACGTTGGCAAACGTGTGAGGGAAAAGGCATTTTCATCCAGTAGAGGGATGTGAATCAGCATAACTTTTATGGAGGGCAACTGGGTATTAACTATCAAAATGTTAAATTCACACACCCTTTGACCCAGCAAATCCACTTGCCAGTACTTCTACAGACACACTTGCCCATGTGCCAGATGGTACGTGTATCGGGATATGTGCCCACTGCTGCGACAGCCAGGGACTGGGGCCGTCTGAACACCCAGCTAGGCATCGCGTTAGACAAAATATGCGGCTGTAGGGAACAGTGGGGCAGCTGTGAAGGCACCTGAGTAGATCAGTCACCGACATGAGGGGAAGGTGTGTGCAGCATGCTGCCACTTCTGTGTTAAAAGAGAAACTACGACATAATTACATATGATAACAGGGTATTTTAAATGTCTACACATACACACACGTGGACAACTTTGGAACGTGGTTATCGTGGCGCCTCCTATGAGGGGGTCTGGGAGGCTGGGATCAGAGTGGGGGAGGAGACCTACTTTTCACTCTTGTATCTTTTGAATTTTCTGCCATGTGCATGGATTACTTTTTTCAAAGACATTTTGATTTTTAAGTTGAAAGCAGAAAGCAAAATCCCCCAACAATGAGAAAAAGCAGATACTGAAGAAATGAAGCTTCAGCTTGTAACAGCAGCCGCGGACATACCAAGAGCACAGGTGTGAAGGGAACCGTTTGCTCTCAGAGGCTGTCAGCCTTACGAAAGAGGCAGCGTAGACCTGTGGGTGGGGTGTTCAGAGCCCCTGTGACTCCACAGCGGGCTGGGCCACAGGCGAAGAGCCCCGGCCTGGAGAGATCATGGCATTGGCCCCAGGTGACTGGCAGAAAGTGGCAGAGTCAGGATGTAATTGTGGGCCTCCCTGTCGCTGGCCGGCCACGCTCCAGCCCAGTGTGCTGTTAGAAAAGCAACATTCACCTTCCAGAATATAAAAATATTTTCTCATTTACTTTGTGGCATAATGTTTGTTTCTCTTTAGCTTTAAAAACAAAAATGCCAAAAATAAAATCAATTGGATTGGTTAGTAAGTTTTTTAAAGCCAAACTGATATATTAAGAAATTTATTGTAAGAACAGAGGTTTATTAAAGTTTCAAGATACACAGCATTCATTTTTGATGGAACCTCAAAGATAAACACCTACCAGAACTCTAAAATAATAATCTTTAATGGTTTATATTTTTCAATATTTGGTAGTAGTCAAAGGATAACTTTAGGATGTGAGTAGTGCACAAAATTTTCTTTTTAGGCTTTATTTGTTACTTTTTTATTTAATTCTTTTCCACCACAGAATTTAAGAGGCTACACCTCAGTTTATTTTGCAATAAACAACGCCATGGATAGCCGGAAGGGCAAGGGCGCAAATGGCAAGGGAAACAAGGAGACAGGATGGGGTGGGTTCTTTCGTTTTCTGCTGCTGTAACAGAATACCACAGATGGGGTAATTTAGAAAGAACAGAAATTTATTTGGCTCACAGCTCTGGAGGCTGGAAAGTCCAAGAGTGAGGGTTGTCGCATGGTGGAAGGCAAAAGGTGACAGTGAGTGCACGAGACAGAGAGGGAACGGGACAAACTCACCTTTTTATCAGGAGCCCACTGCTGGGACACCAGCGTAACCCATGCATGAGGACAGAGCCCTTGTGGCCCAGTCACCACTTCAAGGCCTCACCTCCCCACACTGTGACAACAGCAATTAAGTTTTCAACTCATATGAGTTTTGGGGGGACACATTCAAACCATTGCAGGGAATGTAGGAGAGGAAGGAGGATAGGGGATGGGGAGGTTGAATGACTTAAAAGTAGAGACGTTAGGCCAATGGGGAGTTTGAGGAGGCAGCGAGACCACCACCAGCAGGCGGGTGCGGGTGCGGGTGCGGGCGCGGGTGCGGGTGCGGGTGCAGCCGGGGGTGCCCTAAAGGAAGGGCAGACCAGAGCAGGCGCCGCGCTGAGGGAAACCCCATACTTTCCCGGAGAACCCAAGCTACCAGAACTTTCAGCAGGTGACATTTGGGAAGAGGGGAAATCAGAAGGAAGTAAGTTCCCTTCAGGGATTTCATTTGAAACGCACACCGCCGCCGTGTTTGGACACAAGTTGGTAATAGCAAGAAATTGAACGTCACCCAAACATCCACCGGCCGGCAGCTAGTCAGATAAAATACTACGCGGCTGTGAAGACTGAGGCAGCGCCGCATGGGCCTAAGTACCACTTCCGGCTGCCTGCGGGCCAGTCGGATGGCGGCTTGGCAGAGTGACCCTCACTCCCTGGCAGATCCACCACCTGCTGCTTGGCGGTGCCGCAGTCGGCCGTTTCGTCAGGAAAGGTTGGGTTTCTGTGCATAACCTTCCTCCTGCCCGGAAGGGTCGCTCACCCAGACATCCTGTTTCCCGAGTGGGCTGCCCATGAATTGCCCTTTTCGCCATGCAGAAACCCAGGGTCACGGTCGTTCATCAGGCCTCGCCGAGGCGGTTCCCATCACTGTCTCTCTAGCCTGTCTTTAGAAACATTGCCAGGAGAAGTGCGGAGCGCAGCGGTAGAGAATGTTAGCCCCTCCGCAAGCATCCTCTGAGTCCCACTCGGCACCTTCCGGACGCGCCCGCCCGCGTGCCCTGCGGCTTGGCGCCCGCGAACCGGCCTGAGGCCGCCGGCCGCCCTCGGGCTCGGGCTCGGCCTGCAGCGGCCCCCGCGGCCGACAGGGGGCAGCGCTGCGCCGGCGTCCCCTTCCCGCCGCGCCCGGCGGGACCCCACGCGGTCTTGGCAATTTGGGGCGCGGCTTCTGTTCTTTTTTTATAACGCTTTTCCGTAGTAAGTTCACTTTTTCCTGGGTCCCCGCCTGCACCCTGTGGGTCCCTCTAATGACTTGAAAGCAAACAAACCTTTCTGTTTTCAAGGGCTGCCTGGAGCCAGTAGGTTAGCACAGGTGCTGTGTCCTTTCTGCAGCGTCTCACGATGGTAGTGCTCTGCTGAGAAAACAAGGGAGAGGAGGAGAAAGGGACACGAAGAGAGGAAAGGGGAGAAAGTGAAGGGCTGCCTGGCTCAGTCACAGCGTGGCAGGTGGGATGTTGTGCATTGTCATTTATTGTTGGAGAAAAGGAGGCATTCACTGTTTAAAGCAGCTTATTTAAGAAGTGTCGGTATTTCCCCCCAGACATGTTTTCATGTATGGGTGACCTTGAATCGGCCAAATGCCTGCACACACTCACCCCTGTCCCCAACTTCTCAAAATAGAGCAGGGCTCTACTGCACCTATCACTGTTCCATGAGGCAAAAATAAAAGCATTGTTGCCGAGCATTGTCATGGGATTAAAGTCTCTCTTCTGAAAGTAGATACGTTCGTTTTGCTTTGATGGTTATTTTCCCTAACTGCCTGGGTTTTACTTTAGCATTCTTACAGTAGCCAGGGACGATGATACTATTTCATCCCATCAGCACCTCTTTCAGAGGCCCTCACCTGGAAAACTGTGCGCGCCCTCAGTGCCACACAGGGGTTTGGGCCAGTCCAGGAAGTTCCCCACATGCCATGAAGTGAAATTCCTTATGTGTCTGTCTTTCAGAAATGATACAGAAATGACACATGAAAAATTGGCAATGCGTACACCGCTCACTAAATTAATAAGAGGTCAAAGAGAAAATAACCTACCAGGAACTCTTCTGGAATTAAAGAGTCTAGGCTAATGTTGTGATAGCAACTATTCCTCACAACCGGTGTGTGGTGACAGCTGACTCACTGGGGGCCAGGTGGGCCGAAGGATGGCCGCTGCAGAGCCCGCTGGAACCCAGCTTCCCTTGGACAGAGTTCTGCCACCCCGTGGGCATGAGTTGTGTTTTTCCTTTAAAGACATGCTTCCCAGCTGCACTGAATGTGTGGCATTTGCCATGACAAAAGGTTAAAACCCTTCAAGAAATTTGGGCTCTCATTCTCATTTCTCTTTTTCTCTTTCAAAACTTTTTTTTTTTCTGAATTATCTTCCAAATTCTGTCCCAAAGCATCAGTCTTTCCTCTTCCTGGATCTCCGAGATGAACAGATTTTACACGGAATAAATGGATTTCTGGTTGTAGCTTCACCACTTACCAAGCCCTGGCTAGTTGCTACATAGCCACAAACCACAGCCCCGAGTCTGTTGTCACTGTGCAGGGCAGTGCAGGCCCCGGGGCTAGCCCAGCAGAGCTGGAAGACGCTGGGCGAGCCCCCACCCTGCCGCTGCCTCCATTTCCTCGCCAGTGAGAGGAGGGTGAGCAGGCCGAGCCCTCTCACTCCCAGTAGCCCTGAGCTGGCTTAGTTGGCAGGAGAGCCGGATGGTTTTGGAGCCTGTGCCCATGGCTCGGCTTCAGGACTGACCTTGATGCCAAGTTCAGGATCACACCAAAGTCAACCTTAGTCCCACGATGGCAGCAGGACTGACCCCTAGTTCTCCTTGGTCAGGGAAGCCTCGGGGATCAGAGCAGGTCAGGCCTCATTGCAATCCCAGGCTGATTTTTCCATGTCCTCTCTCATGAGAAATGCACGACTGATGTTTTCTTGTAGGGGCCAGAAAAGCATTTTTCAGAGCTTCTTGGCAGCACATATCGAAGATCTTTGGCTCCCTAGGGCCTTAGCAAATGGAAGGAGGGTGGAGCTGATGGGCCCACTGGCCAGGGCTTTCCAGCAGAGGGAAGCTGTTTGTGGTCTCCAGTTACTCCCTGGTCGGCCAACAGAGCTCTCTCTACCCAGGCCTTGCTGCTGAGCATGGTGCACGGGCCCTGCCCTTTCCCCTGCAGTCTCATAACTGTCCCCTCCCAGCTGCACAGCTTGTTCCAAAGGGAAAAGGAGACATCGGAAGGTTAACACAAACCCCTGTCTTAGTGACTCGTTTCTTGTCTGAAACGTAGAGACCAACTGGCCTATGCCAAGGCTGTCTATTAGAGATATCTGGGGAAGTTTTAAAAACTACCCCCGCCCCCCCCCACACACTCTAGAGTAATTCATTCAGAATCTCTGGGGATGGGGGAACAGCAATCACTGTTTTCTAAAAGCTCAGTTGTGTGCCTCCAAGGAAGCTATTCTATTAGCAATGCTAATTGCTTATTGGGTCATTAATGGCTTTCTGCACTAGTCAGATATAGAAGCTGGGAAAGTCCTGGGCTAGTATGGTCATGACATTCACGCGAACTTGTGAAAATGCAATCACCCCATTGCTGTCAGCTACAGTCAGTACAGACTAACCAAGGGCTCACTGCCCTTTAGAGATGATGCCTAATGTTGACTGTGCAGCCAGGAATTGGTTTCTGATGACACATCTGAATCAGTGATTCCCCATTTAAATGGGCACAATGGATGGCCTGGACAGCTTGTCAGTAGCATTGGAGCTTGTTGCTCAGTGGGTGTGGTGTGAAGTCTCAGAACCTGCATTTTTGACAAGAACTCTGCATGATTCTGATGCAGGTGGCCAGACCCAAGCTTTGGAAATCTTGTGTATGCTGCCTTCTTGTGATTTTCAACAGAGTCTCAGCTCTTGGGAAGGGAGGCTGTGTGTCCCTCAGCATCCCCAGTGGCCTGCCAGGTGTCTTGGTGTTCCCATAGTTGTGTAATGTCTTGAGATCAGCTGGAGTGAGTCCACCCCCTCATTCTTCAAAATTGTCTTGACTATTCTTGGCCCTTTTCTCTCTACGAATTTGAGGATCAGCTTGCCAAGTTCTCAGAGAAATATTTCTGGGATTTGGCTAGAATTGCACTGACTTTATAGATTAATTGGGGTAATTTTCTAAGACCTTAGAGGCTCGATGCCAGTGTCTTTGCTGGGCATAAAACATTGATTAAAATGTCACATCATGGGGTGGGTGGTAAACTCACAACTAATGGACGCAGTGAGCATTGTAGAGGGGAAGGGCATGCCTCTAATCCTGGCTTGGGTGAGGCAAAGACATAAAATGTAACCAAAATGTTTGTACCCTCATAATATCCTGAAATTAAAAAAAAAAAATGTCACATCACCAGTCCTGCCCTCAGGAAGCTGGGGGAAGTGTCCTGGCTGTCCGGTCCATCTCCTGCACTATGCAAAGAACCAGGCAGGTAGGGCGATTTGCCCAAGGTCATTGGTTGGTGACTAAGTTGGACCAAAACATTAGGCCCAGGACTCTTACTGGCTCCATCCCGCCTTTGTAAGGAAGTCTGTTGGGTTGAACTCGTTGACCTTCAGGTCTGGCGAACCCTGCTTTTCAGGCAGGTTTGTCTCCACTTAACACTTGTCAGTACTGTGGGTTTCCAGAGAAGAATAAGGAAGGCATTTCCCCCTACTTTGTTCACCGGGTTGGGGTCTTCCAGTTGCGGAGAGAGAAAATCCTACCCAGCCTCTGCTGCTTTGAAATTAATTTCAGGTTTTGCAAAGCGGGAGGGCAAGACCCATCCAGGAGTCTGTGCCAGCAGTGCCACAGCTATACTTGGGCATCAGAGAGAAAACACATCAGGTGGCCGATGCCTCCCTTGGAATGTGCTCATTGTTTTCTGAGCTCCGGAACAGCTTGGAATTGTTTCCTACCACGTCCGGGCCCCAGGGGCAGGGCTCTTTTTCTGTCTCTGCTGTCACTTACATTCCTCCAGGAGCTCGGTTTCCATCACCTCTAATCATCCCTAGAGGACTTGTCCTTTGTTCTTGGATTAAGCCACCTGTCACTCACTGAAGCCAAGCTTCCCACGTGGCTGGGACGCTTCTGAGATATGTCAGAGGGGAAAACTTGATGTGTTTCAAGCATGTCCCGGTGCCAAGCTTCCACAGAGCAGCATGCAGAAAATGTGAAGACAAAAGAATTATTGCTCACAGGAGGCAAGGGGCCGTGCCGAGTTCTTACTCAGTTGCACTTCCATGTTTGGTAAGAGAAAGCGTTCCCAGTTGGAGTTTCTGCTGTTTCATTTCCGTGGCAGCTTTCCTAGCTGATGTCCCCTCCACGCCCCCGGCCCGCGGTGCGCAGGAGGCTGGAGTGACAGTGCGCGCCCCTCCCGGGCCCCTCGCCTGCACGGCGGCTCTTTCTGTTATCCGGGGCGCCGGGTGGCAGAAGTGCTGTACCCGCCCTGGGAGCACGTTCCTGTCGTGAGAGGAACCTGGTCTCAGCCCCACCGCTCGCAGTTTGCAGCCTGCCCCGCTCACGCCTTCACGGTCACCCGCGCTGGGCAGAGACGGGCCGGAGTCTCTGTCGGAGGCTTTAGCCCAGGGGGCGGCGGTGACGTTGGAGGCGCCAGTCCGGCCGGCTGGAGGGCTGGGGGGTATTTTCAGTCGGATGAGGCTCCGACCCTCACCGCATCCAAGCGCCTGTGAGTTTCTGTGAGTTTCGACTGCAAAACCAGCGGCTTGCCGAACGACCCACGGGGTGGTGAGAGCCCCGCGGTCACTCCTGGTGGCCACAGGGGACAGGCCCCAGCTGATGGGAATGTAGAGGGCTGGGCGATGCCCTCAGCTCAAGCTCACAGTGCCAGTGAGGAAACTGAGTCCAGCGAGGCTGGGCTGGACCCACGTGCCCGTCCTTGTTCCCTGTGCTGCTCGGGGAAGCCCCTTTCCAAGTGGGACCCTCACCAGGTTGCCGCTCCAGCCTCGCGGGTCCCAGGAGCTGAAGGTCAAATCTAGACTCTGCCCTGGCAGCCAGGCGCCTGTGCACCGCGGGGGTCCCGCCAGGTCTGCACCAACGGCACGCGCACACTCACGCGCTCACACTGGCACACGACTCACGCCCACGCGCTCACACACGCACACCACTCCAGCTACAGAGACCTGCTGGCGGTTTCCCACCTGCCCTGGTCGTCTGCTTTCTGGCCCCAGCGTGTGTTGCTTCTTTCTGCTTGGAGCTCCCTCACCCTTCTTCCTAGCTTAGTGAAGCACCCCCCTTGTCCTTGGGCCCCTCCGGCGGCTGGCAGTGGTCTGTGCACTCGGTGCCACATCATCACAGCGCCTGCGTGGGAGCTATAGAACTTTCCCCACGTTCACGCTCACACCGAACTGTGCACCGCCAAGTGCCAGGACACTCAGTGACCTCGCCAGCATTAGCCGTTCACTGGCGAGGGCGTCTCAGAGGTGAGGACTCTGCTAAACGAAACCACAGGACCGTTACCGCACCTGACGGTTAACGCTTCCTTAGCAGCTTCCAGTATTCAGTCAGGTCCAATCCCTGATTGTCCCATAAATGATTTTAAAACTTTAAAAAAATTTTTCCCTTTGTTTTTGCTATTTTTAACTCTGTTTTGAAATAATTTCAAACTAACAAAACTGTTGTGAAATTAGGACAAGGAATCCCCGTATACCCTTCTCCCAAGTTCCCCAAATGTCACGTCATGGAATGAACATTGGCTCAACAGTGATCGAACCCGCAGGTCTGAATCAGAGCAGCCGCGGACGCCCCTCTTCTGCCCCAGGATCCAGCACAGCTCACACACTGCCTCCAGGGGCCAATGATATTATGGAATGTCCCTCAGTTTGGGCTTGATATGTTTTTTTAAGCAACCACATAATTGATCGTCCAGACATAGACACTTGGGAGTGGAAGGTGCTTGATTTGTCATAACTGTCCCAGGATGGCAGGGGTCCATCCCTCAGGACACCCTGTGTCCGGCAGTGTCCACCATCTGACCAGCTCTTCGTGAAGGCTGGTGCGCCCCGTGTGCCGTGCCCCTTTCTTCCTGCTCCCTCGAATTGTGTTACAGAACCGGCTATCCTCTAACAATTAAAAACCCTCTACCTTCAGCCAAGATCTCCCCCTGGGGCTCCCGACCTCCGCCCAGTCCCTTCCCTCTAGCACCCTTCCCGTTGCCTTCAGGGCCAGAGCCAGGCCCCCGCAGTCCGCTGCAAGGTCTCCAGCCTCATGGCTCTGCTCGCCTGCGCTCTGGCCTTTCCTCCTCCTGGCCGTGACCTGTTCCCTCCACCCTGGGCTTTGACCTCTGCCCCAACGGCCTCCGTCTCTTCTTCACCTAGATAAATGCAGCCAGCAGCCCACTTGCCAGCAGGCTCTCCAGTGGCCACGGCCTGGTGCAGCCCTCAGTGTTCACGTGCACATTTACTCCGGAGTGAGTCCCTGGCCAGGTGTGTGTGTCATCTATGTCCCCATCGCCTGGAACAGCACTCACACGTATTTGTTGGATGTATGTTGAAAGTGACTGGAAACATCATAAATCCTAACTATTTAGGGGCTTATATTGAGCTCAGGCGTGAAGGGCAGGAAACTGGTGTAGGCCAGGCTCTCCAACCAGCTCCTGCTCCTCCTCCTCTGTGGAAGGCTCTGGAATGGTATGTCAGGGCCTGAGGAGGGGTCAACCCTGTCCTCACCCTTCCCTGGCAGGGCAGGCTTAGATCACATGCAGTTCACCCGTTGGGAGCACATGGGGAGAGGAGTCGAATTTGAGATTTGATAATTTAATATCAGATAACAACCTAAGATAATGACTTGAATGGCAAGGCTTGTTTGAGTTGATAGGGGCTCGGGGAAGAGGCCTCCCGAGCAAAGCTTGGCTGTGGGGCGTGCAGGGGCCGTTCCACCTTGGGGTGCCGGAGTGCGGGGGCAGAGGGAGAGCACGGCGAGCAGGACGCCGGGCGGGGGAGGTGCGGCCGCGCCCGGAGGCGTCTGAGGGCCACGCAGCGGGTCTGCGTTTCCTGACAGGACCCCCCCATGTGAGAGGTGCTGGGCACACAGGAGGCTGGCGCCGCTGGCAAGGTGAGGGTGGACGGCTTACGCTCGCCGTGCTTCAGAAGCTCCCGGTGGTGGAACTGAGGAAACAGTAGCCACGAGGAGCTTGAAAAGTATTTTTCCAACAATTTGTGTGCATAGTGGAGGCGAGGCATGAATGGACAAAATCAGTGTTTGCTTTGGAGACAACTTGTGCATTTTCCAGGTGGTCCCTGCACCCTCTCCCATTCATTAGCCTTGGACCTGGGCCCCTGCCTCTGCCCTGTCTTTGTGGAGCAGCATGGGAAGCAAGTCCAAGGGACAGTGCTTCCAGGACCCCAGCCCAGGCTCCTGCTCCCCTGTCACCTCCCTCCCCTGGGCACCCTGACTGGAAGCCTTGGAGTCATTGCTGACTTCTCCTCTGGCCTCATGCCCCACATTCAAACAGTGGCCAAGTACTTGGAAATGTCCCTCTGGGTTCAGTGTGTGAAGGGGAGGCTGGGCGTGGTCCTCCGGTGGTGTCCCCAGCAGGGGCACGGTGCCTCTGCCTCACAGGCTTCCTGGGTCCACCTCTTCAGGAAACCCACCTGGGTCCCTCCTGCGGCCGCCCTGGCACGGAGCTGGCATTGCAGAAACTCCGGCGGAGAGAAGCACCATGTCTAGACCTCCCCGCCCAGCCATGCTTCCGCCCATCAGTGTCTAAAGATGTCTGACCCAAACGGGAGAAGAAAACTGCGCCTTCCTGAGCCCACCGCGCCTCCCAGCCTCCCCAGGCCGCTGAGGCTGGCTCTTGACTCACTGAGTCTCCCGGGGGAGGAAGCTCTTGGGCTGATCTAGCAGTTCGTCCTCCTGTGAGGGTTGCTCTGGCTGTGCCTCCCCGCCATACAGCATTGTCGCCGGCTCCCCCTTCTGCAGACCAGCCTGGCCCCCTACCCCCTGGCTCCCTAGTCCCCAGCCTGTCCCCTGACTCCCTGCCTCCCCACCCTGCCCCCGCCCTGTAGTCCACAGGCCAAGGACTTCTGCTGGCCCAGTTCGAGAGCTTAAAACCTTAGCGCGTGTCTCAAGTTTTTCCGCAGTGGGCCCGGTGGCTCCCGTGGGGTCGGCCTGCGCGGGTCCTTCCCGGGCTGGCATGTCACGTGCCTGCACATGTGCGTCTGCCGCTTGGCAGGCTGGAGAAGCCACGGGGGTGACTCAGATGTGAGGGTCTGTGGGACTCCGCCGCGGAGCAGTAGGTTGGTCTGAGGAGTGCACGTGTCATAGTGGACAGATTAATGCAGCCCCACAAGAAAGGGGACACGGGCGGGGCCCTGGGTTCCCCCAAGGCCCGCTGGCTTTGCGGGGCTGTGGCGGAGGGCGGCGTCCTGCCTGGGGCGCGGTCGCCTCCTCCCAGGGAGTCCCCGGCCCCCAGGACTCGCTGGTTCTGTGGCCGCAGGCGGCGTGGGGGGCGCTGACCTTCGGTTCTTGGCACCAGACCCGAGGGCAGGGAGACGGGAGGAGGCCTAGCCGGACTGAGTTCATTCTTCCAGTACCCCGGGCGGCCGTGGCCCTTCGCGGGGGAAGGCACGTGGACCTTGGGGACGGGCAGCCTCGGCCACGTGTGGCCTTCTGCACACGTGCCCGCGGGTGCCTTTGCTGGTGGCTCTGCGGTGGCGGTGTCTCCCTGGCGGCCGGGGCTGCGAGTTGCTGTCCGCAGGCCCACGGGGACTCGCTCTGTTCAGTGGGCACCTGTCATGCACACGCAGGTTGCAAAGGTGTCATCTGTCTACTCAGAGTAGCAGAGGCTCTAAAAGCAGTTTCGGGGGCGGCTTAGATCAGGGATTCGCAAGGACGCCCCCCGCCCCCCTCATCCCCGTTCCCTTTAATCCGTGACCTGCACAGATTACTCCACCCATGTTTTCTTGGTCTCAGAAGCAAAAATCTCAGAGGCTGCCTTTCTCCACGTGCGGTGTCCCAGCTGCCCAAAGCACGGACTCAACGCGTGCTCTCTCCCGCAGGATCTCCTACGACCCCGCCAGGTACCCCAAGTACCTGCCGGAGGCCTACTGCCTGTGCCGCGGCTGCCTCACGGGGCTGTTCGGGGAGGAGGACTTCCGCTTCCGCAGCGCGCCGGTGTACGTGCCCGCCGTCGTGCTGCGCCGCACGGCCGCCTGCGCCGGGGGTCGCGCGGTCTACGCCGAGGACTACGTCACCGTCCCGGTGGGCTGCACCTGCGTCCCCGAGCCCGAGAAGGACGCGGACAGCATCAACTCCAGCATCGACAAACAGGTCGCCAAGCTCCTGCTCGGCCCCAACGACCAGCCGGCCCGCCCCTGAGCCCGCTCGTGCCCGGGGTCCCGAAGGGGCGTCGCCGGCGCCCGGGCAGGGCTGGGTCGGCACCAAACTCAAGGCCTGGCTTTCCACCTAGGGTAGTTACTAGGGTCCGCCGACGCGGGCATATCCCTGGCTGGCTTTTTAGGCTAAAGTGGGTAGAGGCGGTGACAGGTGATGGGAAGTGACCGGGCACGGGCATCCTGTGGGCGGCCCGCGCCAGGCCGGGTTGGGAACAGTCCTCCGCGCTCCTCGTGGAAGACCCGGCTGTGCCGCCCAGCGCGGTGCGGGGCGCGGCTCCCATGACTGGGTGCTCTGAGAGGGAGCTAGAGACGTATGTGCTTTTTAAAGAATTTTTTTTTAAGTAGAGCAACTATACCTACTTTTTAAGTCAACTGTTTTGAATAGGGGCAGAAACTATTTTTATATTAGCAATTTAGAGCAACTATATTAAAACTTTTACTTGACATATAAACATTTTATAAGCATTCAGTTTTCACTTCCTGTGCTAGAATTTTTTAGACGCATCATTGAATCCTCGATAAACTCTTTTTAGCTGGCACCGTGGCCTAGGTCTCTGAATTCAGCCTCTCACCCATGGCTGAGGACGCGGAAATGGACACGCGTGAATGGGACCTACGATTGTTTCCACGGAAGGTCTTCAGAGGCCACCAGGTGAACAAAAGAGCTGCATAGGCAGCTCACACGATCCCAGAATGGGCTAAGAATTCCAGAAATCTCAAAGTTGGTTTTAGTTATCAGTACATAAATGGTTTCAAACTTACACAATCTAAATTTTTGTTTTTTTTCACTTTTGAAGGCCACTGGGGCCAATTTGTGAATAAGACGTGGTGAGATAAATAAGAGGTGGCATGTGACATCTTTGCCTATTCTTAGGAACAATCCAAGCAAGTAATGGGTTGGTTGTAAGGGCTTCGGGATTAGGCCGAATATGAAGAGTGTGTGGGCCAATTTGGAATTTCCAGAGATCAATACTGCGGCTTCTTTTTCTACAAACTGCAATGTGAGCTAAGTCCTTACTCTTTTCTTTAGGTTGAAAGTCTGTCCCTGAACACAATTATTTGTAAAATTATTAGAAGTTCTTTTTAAATCATTAAACAATTATAGGTGAAGGATATGTTCGTTGTGTGCATTTCTCTCTGAATTCTGCTTAGATAGGCTGGACCAATTTTTAGAGGAAATACATTAACTAAAGTCTTCACTTAATCTTATGGTTGAAGTTTAAGTTCATCAAAATTTGATTTGGTCCTAAGAAAGATGAACTAGTCATGATAATCTCTTTGATCTTTTGTGACAACCCCCCCCCAACCAAGACCAAGAAGTGTCCTTTATTCATATATATATTTCACACCCAAGCTTCATCTACCACAGAAAGGAGAGAGTTGGCTTCCCTCCATTACCAGCTATCAGCCTTAGTTTGTTCCAGACAGAAGGGTCACTCAGAGAACTTTCAGCTCCTACTAAATATTGACAGAAATTGTGTATGAAAAACATCACTGGGTAAAATTCACATTGTCCAAATAAAAAGTTCAAAATTGAAAGCAACAGCTCTGTAAACTGGGAAATTTTACTTCCCCATTCAATCTCTGGGGGAAAAAACGGTACCTCTGGTGGTGGTATGTCTAGAATACATTCCTGTCCAGAAAACAGAAGGTTTAAAGCAACAACAAATACATAAATTGGAAGGAAAAACTACTTTTCAAGCCAGTGATGTGGATGTCGTTCCAGTCACTGCTGCTGTTATGTAACATTTTCCAGGCCACTCCTCAAATATAAATAGTGCAAACTCAGAAGAAGGCGCATTCAGGAGAGCAAACTATTTGCATGGGGAAAATGTCACGATTTTATTTATTGTATTATTACTTTAACTATACTCAGCTTGTTAAAAGGTACCACATTCTCAATGAAGAAATTAGCTTTCCAGTCTACCGGCTAGAAAAGCAGCCTTTTTTTTTTTTCTCTCTGAATGGCCTCTTCATCCACTTAGCAAATACCTGTTGGGCACCTCCCTTGTTCCAGTTACCGAGCTCTTGCAAAACAACTGTCAACAACATATAATCTCTTTCTTCAGCTAAAATGAATAAAAGGCAGAAGCTGCCAGAGCAGAATCAGAGGTTTACATGTGCCAGCTGCTCACACGCTGGGGGGGCTGCCTTACAAATCTGCATTCCTTTGTCTTGATGAGCTGCATTTTGGTAAAGCACCTAGCACAGTACCTGGCATGCAGTAGGCATTAAAACACATCACCCCAATCATTTATCAGTTGCATTTAAAATAAATATCAAGCTAAGCCTTCTTCGTGTTATGTTTATGCTTTAGCAGGCATCTGTCACTTAGAAGTGACTTTTTTTTTGTATAAAAGTTTAAAATGAAATCTGTAGGCAGCCACAATTAGAGATATGTTGAAATTAGAGGTGGTGGCTAAGTCTGGGGAGGTGCTGTTTCAATGAACAAGATTTTATTGAGAATTTTGTTCTCTTATTAAAACTAAAGGGTTTTTTTGGGGGGGCTGGGGGGTGGTTGGTATCATGTTTTATCAAACAGAGAAGTTTACACACTGGAGAAACTATGCTAGCTTTGGTTCGATGCCATCTCCCTGCCCTCAGTCTCACTTGGCTGACTTCTTCAGGCTGCAGTTAACATGGCCTGGGCTCACCCACGTGGGCACCATTCATTCCTAGGCTTTCTAGAGGTGCAACCTTGTACATTTCAGAGCTGCTGCCCCTCCTCCCAGAAAAGTGCAAGTTGCCGACAAATGAATTCTATCTTGAGGACTGGGTGGCAACCCTTGGAATGGAGGTACTTTGCTGGTTACTGAAGGTCTTTTCCAACCGACAGTATTTCGATTGTATACTTGTTCTATAAACATGGACTCATTTGGGAATAGCCATCCAAAAACATTCTGCAAATACCAACAGTTCCATGTTCAAGTGCCAATTACCCACACTTCTTTTACTGCATCTTTTGGTAGGGCAAACGGGGGGAAAACGGCCACTTTTAGTAACTGGCTCCAGCTCTGATCATAGAAAAGAATGGAAGGGGAATGAGCACATACTCCTGTCTGAACTGCAGTTTTACGGTTCCCCATGCATGCCCTCTGTTTTTGCTATGCAGGCACCCCATCACCCCCAGCACACAGCTGAGCAGTTACAGGGAAACGTCTGGCTTTTGTTAGCAAAACAGAATTATCCTGTCCCTTCCCACTCATGTGAAGGCTGCTTTGTCTCTCACTGCAACTCTCTGAATCAGAAAGGACTTACAAAGATGTTTATGAAAACATTCTTTCAACCTTTGAAGTCTGTAGGTAAGATGTAAGAGGAGAGGGAGCCTCGTGAGAGTCCACAGAGCTCATTCCACATCTGCATTCACGACGCACAGACACAACAATGGCATCAGCCTAGCCCGGCGTGGCCTCCTGGCACCTGCCCCACCCCCCACCCCCGAGCGCCTCCTGCCTGATGAGACAGACCCCAAGGAACACACTGGGCCTGATGAGTCTTTTTTAAAGGTTGCAGAGGTATAGCTGCAGCCTTTTTATGAAATCCAGAAGTAGATAAAATTGAAATCACATCAGGGTCCCAAAGCCACGAAACAACACCTTGGCTGCTTATTAAACAAAAACGCAGTTTCCTCATTACGTAAGCCTGAGACTCGTGTACATTTTTGATATGAGTGAAGTTTAACCTTCTCCCCCTTGACTCCTGCAAAGAAATAACATTTCTCTTCAACTAAATGCTAGACTTGCGGGACAACTACAGTTCTGTTATTTCTAGGTTGCTACTCTCCCGCAATTCCTAAGTGAAACATTGCATTCCTCTACGTAATTTGTTACTGACCCAGGTAATTTTTAGCAAATCAATTCATAGGGAAATAATAAAGTCAGAGTTATTTTTTAAAGAACAGACATTTATACTTAATGTGTGCCAGGTGGTACTGATAAAAATATCAATGTCTCATAAAAACAGTGATTTTTAAAGTAAACTGAAAGTCGTTCAGAAGTATGACAGCTGAGGTCTAAGAAACAGCAGGAAGGGGCAGGTCCCCCAGGCTTCCCGGGCACTGCTGGGTGTGCCCGGCCCTCCTCGGGCCAGCCAGGACAGGCTGAGTTTTTTCCCAGTAATGAGCCCACGGTCTCCGATGTCCAACAGCACATGGTCATTTCTGCGCCCCCCACGTCCCCTGCAGGGGGGCTGTAGCCCTGCCCCACTTGAGGACTGGACAGCCAGAGAGAAGTGACATATGTCACTTCCTTTCACATTGTGTTGGCCAAAGCAAGTCATAGGAGGTAGGGGAGTGTAATCCTTTCCCAGAGAGAGGGTGTTAATTTTTTGGAAAGTCTGTATTCTAAAATGATTGTAGATTCTCAGGAAATTGGAAAAATACTACTGATAGGTCTTATGTACCCTTTACCCAGTTTCCCCTGATGGTAATAGCTGACCTAACTATAGCGCAATGTCACAACCAGAAAACAGACACTGGTTCAACCCACAGACCCCATTATGAGTTAACCAGTTTTACACGCGCTCATTTGTGTGTGTGTGGTTCTATGTAATGCCGTCACATGTGCAGGTGCATGAAACTACCACTATGCACAAGACACAGACCACCACGCAAGCACCAGAGAACTCCCCCTGCGCCCATCCTGACCACTACCAACCACTGACCTGTTCTCCTCAGAGAATGTTATAACTGGAAACATCCAGTGTGTGATCTTTGGGCATTTTCTTCACTCAGTTTGATTCCTCGAAGTCCATCCCAGCTGCGTGTATCAACAGCTCATCCTCTGGCCGCTGCAGCCCTCTGGGGTGTGGGTATGTGACGAATGTGCTTTGAACAGAGAGACTCCACTTTAGCTCTGGGCTGTGGTTTACAGAGGGCACTTTCATCTGCTCAGGCAATTCGGAACGGGGTACCTGGGTTCCCTTCCCGTCACCCTCTCAGCACCCCCCAGAACTGGGAGAGGAGGAGAATTCCAAAGGCACTCAGACACCAGCTCCTCTCACGGAGGGAAGCCACGTCTCCTTGCCTCCTTGCGGGGCTGGAGCAGGACGGGGCTGGGGCCTCACGAGCCCTAGGACGTTACCAGACTGCGCCAGGCAGGCAGAAGGGGCCCATTTTAAGGGAACCTATGGCCTGAGGCAGAGGCCAAGGTCCTGTCTAATTCAGGAGGCCTTGGGCAAGCCACTAAGCTGTTTGTTCTTCTGCTTTTACATACGTTAAATGAGGAGAGTGGATTAGGCAGGTTCTAAGATTTCTTCCAACTCTAATTCCATGGATTCAGGTTGGTAGAAGCAGCTCTAGGGACGCCCTCCTTAAGGAAACAATAATGAGAGGCTGTGTCCTTACTTTGAAACTTAGGCCAGGGACAGCTCCTGTTTGGTGGGGAGGAGATGAGGTTATAACTTTTCAATGTAGTAAGAAAATAAAAACAGAGGAGAAATGTGCCAGGGGTCCTTTACTGTGTTATGTCACTATCTGTATTTAGAGACCACAGTCTAGCCCAGACTCATAATTCACATAACAGCAAAACTCGTTTGCCAAGTTTCGGGTATGTTTTGGAATAAACTTGCACATCTTCACTCCGAGGAGTTCTGCCGCCAGTTCTTCCATGATGGCACCTGAGAAAAACAAAGTAAATGAACCCAAAGGGTGAACCACCAGCTGAGAGCTCAGCGCCCAAGGAGCCCCGCAGAGGGGCTTCCAAAGTCCCAAGAGCAATAACTTGATGACAGAGCCCCAGAAGGATGGGGGAGGGTCTGTACCTTCTCCAACATTTTTGCAAATTACCTATTTTTTTCCATTTCTTTTTTATGTAATAAATAACTTTCCTACTTTTGCAAAGCTGAGACTCTTAGAAATTTAGAAGTAGATTATATCCCACAAACGAACATAAGGAAAGCAAAAATCATTGCTAAAAGCTAGGGTTTCCCAATGTCAAGAACCTCGTTTTCAGTAATACCTAATCGTACAGACGGGTACGAATACATTGCTACCTTTTCACTGACTGCTCCCAATTTCTACCCCTGGCCCAACACGGCCAGCTCCCTCGATGTCCTCTGGCAGGAGGTGGCCCTGGCAGCCCTCACGGGCCAGAAACCCAGGATAGCCCCAATTCTTGCCCTTTCTTCCCCTACACTCAGAGCAGAGCGAGCTCATCCAATTTCATCTTCAAAGCAGGTCTTTAATCCATCCCCTGCCCTCCCCTCCTACTGCCGTGACACTGTCCGGACTGCTGTTGTCTCTCACCTGGACTTCATGACAGCCCATGAGGTGCCTGCGTCCACTTGCCCCAAGAAACCTCTTCCGTACAAAATTAAAGCCAACTCCTTTAGACAAATTGGATCTTGTCGCTTTTGGGCGACACTCTGAGCACTTTAAAAAAAAGAAAACTGCAACTCCCAGCTGTCACCTGTGGGGGGCCTCCTGCCCAGCCCTGTGCCTGGGCCGGCTTGGAGCCCCTCAAGACTCACTGTGCCAGCCCTGCCAGTCTCTGTTTCTTTCATGACACTTGTCACAATTAGAATGCACTTCTTTGGTATGTTTTGTTACCTTTTTAAACCTATCTCCTAAAACTAAAATGTATACTCCATGAGGTCGGAGCACTGCCTGTGTTAGTAAGCAGTTGAATTAATAAGTGTTAAATAAATTACTATATTTGTGTGATCAAAGAGTAGCATTCTTGACCAAACAGCCAATTCCACAACATCAAAGAACAGACTCCCTGCAGCTCACTGCTGCTCGGAGCTGTGTGCTCGGGGGAGAAGCATGACCCTGAGAGCCCAGGCCAAGAACAGCCCCCATGGGCCTGGACTCCCAGGGTGCCCGGAAGTCAAGAGACTGGGTGGTAACGTTTTAGTTCCCAAATTTTATTGTATTGAATTTTACTATGTTGACCTTACGAAAGTATATCAATCTCAAACTCTTCTACTTTAACAAACCTCATCTAATGTCCAGCTCTATAACCTTAGGCAACTCACTCTAACTCTGTAGATTCCAAATTTCTCTTTTATCACATGCTACTACTACTGATGACGATGATGATGATTAATTAAAAATAATGGCTAACATTCATCGAGCAGTCACTATGCGCCAGACCCTGAGATAAGTACTTAATGTGTATTGTGTCACTGAATTCTCCACAACCCTCAAAGACAGGTAGTATCATCAGTTCTACTTTACAGATAAGGAAACTGGGAACAGAGAGGTTAAATAACTTGTTTAGGGTCACATAGAAAGTGGTGGATTCAGGATTTGAGGGTTTTTTTTTTTTTTTGAGACAGTCTCCCCCTGTCACCCAGGCTGGAGTGCAGTGGCACAATCACAGCTCACTGTAACCTTGAACTCCTGGGCTCAAGCAATCCTCCCGCCTCAGCCTCCTGAGTGGCTGGGACTCAGGAGCACACACCACCACGTGCAGCTAATTTTTCTTATTTTTTGTAGGGATAGGGTCTTACTGTGTTGCCCAGGCTGGTCGCAAATTCCTGGCCTCAAGTGATCCTTCCGCCTCCTCAAGTGCTGGGGTTACAGGTGCGAGCCACTACACCCGGCCCAGGACTTGAGCTTCAAATTTCTTCCAGCTCTTAAAACCAAAGACTTGTATATCCACTGTCACTAGCTTTTATGAAACATGAAATGTGGTACCTACCAGTGCACAGCAGAATCTTGCCCTGAGTGAGGTACTTGATGGTTTCTGACGTTTTCCTGAGACATTCCTCAGAAAGATAGGGAGGATCCGCTATCACGATGTCAAAACTATGTGCAGCAATTTTTTCAGGTAAATCCAGTGGATTATTGTAATCATAGAAGATAAACTCCTCTCCATACATGGCAAATCTTTTGTCATATTCAAAGATGTATATTGAAAAGTCTTCTCTGTGCAGCTCTCTGAGTTTCTGGTACACGCTGGGGGCACTCACACATGCTATTCTAGAAGACAAAACGAACACACTCATGGAAGAGCCTTAACAGATAGCACATGGCGTTAAATAACTATTTTGCCAAAAACAAAAAAATAGGTCCTAGTGTTCAGATTTTCTTAAAGGAAATAATAGTGCAAACTAATGTGATAGTAAATTTTGGGTAAAAAACATTATAGTTTAAAGAATTTGGTATTTAAAAATCTACAACTCATAATTTTGAGGTATGAAAGGATAAATGTGCTTTTTATAGTAAAAAATGTAAAACATTAGGAACACATAACAAAAGTTAGATATAGTTAGCCCAAAGCCTAAATTTACCTTTTATTTTCATGTTGGGCCTTTAATATTTATTTCAAATGTATTTAGTCCCAACTCAAGATTTTGAAGTCATTTTGTAATACTCATGATGTTGAAAGACAAACCCCAAATTACTCCAGTTTCCAAAAAGATACATTAAAATGGGGTTTCACTGTGGATAAGCAATTTTGAATTTATGCTTCTTTTTTGTATAAGGAAATTAAAAACTCTGTTTCATTACAGGCAGTCCACGGTTTTATGAATGGGTAGTGTTCTAAGAGTTAACTTTTAAAACTAGCTACTGAAAAAGCTAGACATAACCTAAATAATTGAATTATTGAGTTGACTGTGGTAAATGTGTTACAATGAAATGTTCTGTAGCCACTTTAAAAAGACTAAAGCTGCCCTCTATATGCTGATAAGGAACATATTGACACTGAGGGTTCCCTAGGAGATAGCTCATCCAGACGCTCCAACTGTAGGAACCAAAGTAGATAAGCCCACCCATGTGTCCAAGCTTCCAGCTTTTGAGTGCTCCCCCCTTAAATCTGAATGGACAGCTGGGGGTCAGCAGACAAGGAACACACCTTAGATAAATATCTAATATTAAATGAACAGAAAAGAGAGACTATGCAGGGAGAAGAAAACTTTTTAAAAGATCCTATAATATCCTCGGAAGGATGAACAAGATACAATAATAAAGAAATATTCAAAGGCCAAAAAAGAGCTATAGACAATTACAAATATGGTAACAGATATGGTAAACTCAGTAGAAAATTTAGATGATAAAGCTGAGGAATTCGCCAGAAACTAGGGTAAAGAGGCAATAGATAGAAAAAGAAGAAAATTAGAAGATCAAGTCCAATATTCAAATAATAGAAGTTCCAGAAAGAGGAACAGAAAAAAACAGTGGGCAAAAAAAATCAAAGAACTAATTTAAGACAATTTTCTCAAACTGAAGGACATGAATGATGAAGATGAAGGGCTCCCCAGCGCCCAGGGTAGTAGATGAAAGCTCCACACCAAGACACATTGAATACTGGGGCTTGAGAGAAAATCCTAAATTTGTAGTAGGCAGAGATGGAAAAAGCAGGTTTCCTACAAGAAATCAGAATGACACTGGACTTCTTACTAGCACCTATGAAAGCCTAAAGACAATGGAGCAATGCCTTCAAAACCTGGAACGAGCTATCCAACAAAACTATCACAGTCAAGAGTAAGGGTAGGACAAAAGCATTTGCAGACATGAAAGTTCAATCCCATGTACCTTTTCTGTGGAAGCTATAAGAGGATGCACACCTCCATCACAAGGCTGTAAACTAGGAATCAGGGTATGGGAAACAGGGAGTCTAGAAGGAGAGAAGTAAAAGGAAGCATGAGGGTGAAAGGAGATACTAAGATAGGAGCTGAGTAAAGCTGGAAAGCAACCAGTACAAACCGGAACTGGTTGGAAAGCCCCAGGATTAATTTTTTTCAAGAAGTTGAAGTGGTTTAACTTATTGATAGGAGATTTAGACACAGAATTTGGGGATTAATTAGTGATATGGATATAGAATACATAAAAAATAAGAAAATTATTTTTTCAGGGAAAATGAAAAGTTGTACAGAAAGAAGAATGAAAAAGCTCAACTGTAAAGAACACGTATGTAGTCATAACAAAACAAACTCTGTTATAACAAAAATTAAGATATATTAATAATGCTGTAGGATACACAGAACAACGCATGTCATATGGTAACAGTATAGCATCAAAGAGCTAAATCCTCATTCTTTATGGTGAGAATTCAAGAAATAATGTCTAAAAGTGACAAATCAAGAAGTGGCACTATCAACATGTTATTTGGAAATCTGACTGTAAATACCAAGGAATCAATTGAAAGGGAGATGAAAGTGGGGGCAGTTATCGGGAAAATTAGAAATAGATTGTTTTGAATAAATCTTTTAGTGTAATTTGACTCTTTAAATTATATGCATGTAAAGTTTTGATAAAAATAAAAACCAAACTAATAAAAAAGAAAACCTATATTCTTAAAACTTCAGAAAAGTCAAACATTAATTAAGATTTTCTCTTTTAAAGCAAACTCTAGAAGTATAAAGGTAAGAAACAGGTTAGAAAATGTTAAAATAAAGAACAGAGATAAGAAACCCTACAAGGAATGGATCTCTGAGGGGTCCCTGGCCTCAGTGTTGAAGTGGGTCTTAATTTGTCATGTGCTGCAAACCAGGATTGACAATTTTTTCACATTATAGTTCAGACATCTTGGAAACTGCCTCTTACCTAGGAAGGACATTCAAAATATTACTTTCGATTAGAAGACAAAAAGAGAAATAAAATTTGAATCTCACCTGCCACCTTCTCCAGCAGCGGCAATGGCCTCCTGTGCAAGTCGCAAAGCAGTTTCCTGACTATACCAAAACTGGCTCAATTGCTGGAACAGAGGAATGGGTTCGTATCATTTTTAGAATTGGCATAAACTTTGTTCTTTTATATCTACTATGTCAGCATGCATATATTTAAAAAATTTTCTTTTGAAAATTGATTTTTCTTTGAAATTATTTTAAATTCATACAAGCCCCTAATGAATTAATGGAATCTATACCTTGAGTGTCAATGGCTGCGAACATCATAAAAGAATGATTTATAGTCAATGTTTCCCCTGATGGAAGAACATATCCCAACCTTTGTATTAGTCTTGCCAAAAAAAAAAAAAATCAAACTTGAATCTGACTGAGCTTCTAGATTCAACTAGCAATGAACAGAATTACAAACCCAGAGGATGGAAGAACACATTAAATGACACCAGAGGATGCAATCAGCGAAATGCAGACTGTGCTACTTTTCCATGGCCTCATCTTTACCTCAGGCATGTTTCCTGGAATTACTTGTTTTTCCTTCAGGGGCAAGTTGGTTGTTTTGCATCTTACTCCTTCTGTTTCATGCTGATTGACGATTTTTTTTTTAAATTTCTAGTGATCCTTGATTATCTATTCATATTTACAAATTAAGGATGATTTTAATGAAAAAAATAGCTTGGTTTTCCTCTGTAACAGTATAGACTCATTTCTCCAACTGGCCTCTCTGCCCACCGGATGACAGGGCTGAGGCAGCCTGCTGCACGGGACATGCAGACAGGATTCTCACTTTAAAAATGTGCTCAGTGTGGAAACAACTCAAATGCCCATCAATTGATGGATGGACAGACAAAATGGAGTACAATGCACAATGGAATATTATTCACTCTAAAGAGGAATGGGGTACTGATACATGCTATAACATGGATGAATATTGGAAACACTATGCTAAGTGAAAGAAAACAAATACAAAAGATCATGTATTATGTGATCCCATTTATAGGAAACAACCAGAAATGGCACATCCATAGAGACAAAAAGTTCATTAGTGGTTGCCAGGGTTTGGGGGAATTTTGTGGAATTGGGAGGTGACAGCTAAAGGGTATAACGTTTCTTTGTGAGGCAGTGAAAATGTTCTAATGGTGTTGGTTGCACCTATCTGTAAACTGACTAAAAAATCATCGAATTATACACTTTAAAAAGGTGAACTGTATAGTATGTGAATTATATCTCAACAAAGCTGAAATCTGATCAAATAGAGAGAGCTTTACTCTGAGTATGGAGGAATTTTGTGTAGTCCCTTCCTAAATGAAACTGCCTTTTCTCCCTTCTCTTTGTCTATGGCAGAGCTCTGGAGCTATCTTAGATTCTATTCTGTGTCTCTTTCCATATTTCTTACCCAAATTAGGGCATTCCCAATACAGATTCTCCAGTTTGTTTAGTGAGAAATCCTCTGAGATTTGGCCTGGAGGTGCATACCTCCCATGCTATGTTTGACATCTGGGTATGATTAGAAGGAGGGTAAGAGACCAACTGGCCCAACCACGGTAGCAGGCCACCCTTTAATTAATCACACAAAATCAGCCCATGTGCCACTTTTACCCTTATGTTCAACAGGGTCTGAGTTTAGAACCCGGAGTCTGTGTGTCCTCCACTGGAACAAAGCCTCTCATCTCTGCCACAGTTCTCACCCAGGGTGGCAGTTTACTCTGCTGTTCCACGGACCATCTAATACCCACTTTCTTTCTTCCAAAAATCCCTTGAAATTTCTGGCCACATTTTTATCACAATTAGTTTTAAACAAGGGTAAATAGGAAAAATTTATATAACTTAGACATTCAAACTGGACACAAAATGTAAAAGATAAAAGCTTCCTTCCAATGGCAAAGTGATGAAGACAGGCCTACTACCGAGGGGCAGCCACAGACAACATTTGAGGCTTGTCTGTTTCTCAAGTATCTCTATTTAAAAATTTAAATTTCCAGGTTCCAGTTTATGTTAGGAGTTTCTCTCATTTTTTCTTTTTTAATTTCTATTTTTATTTGGGCTATAAAAACACAACTAAGTATATATTATATACAAAAAACTATTAATATTTTCTTAAAAACTCCTTCTCATCAATTTTTCATTAAATTTTTAAGTTCCGTTCCACTATTTATGACAACGATATGTTTTTCTCTTTCCACCAGGATTTCCGGACCCATAAAAGCTAATAGGGTATATCTCTATCCAAGAATGAAGCACAAGTTTGTGTTGGACATAACAACACATCACCCCCCTATCCGAAAGGCCCCCTCCTCTGATCACCAACCAGCCTGATCGTCAGAACCAGGGAGATCTCAGTTTATACTGTCTTAAAATTGCTCAGGGACTGCTTTCTTAGCTCCCCACAGAGATTATCAGATCACAAGTGACAGAGATTTTGGTATTAGGTGGGATGCAGAACAACACTGGCAGAGTAGCTTCCACGTCAGTATTTTCTGATGGATATGGAATGCATTTACTTACCCAGTTCTCTTCTATTATTCCGATGTTGTATTTATCATCCCCACCTAGGTCAGTTTGTTGCTTTTGTTCAGCATAAAACTCCTGGAGAGCTGCTAAGGTATGGGCAGAAAGGTGGGGGGTATCATCATCTTCCAAGTCACTCATTTCACAAATTGTCTCTAACCTGCAAATCAAGGAATAAATGTTCTATGCGGATTTTGTTCCCTGTTCTTATCAAATAATAATTTTTAAAAAGTTTTTATTTCACAGCAAGGACCCAAACCAAAGTGAATTTTATATAAGAAATATACATATTTAAAACTTCTGAGATCAAATATCTACAGAGGGCATCTGCCGAACTACAGTTTAACCAGTGCAGACTTTTCTTTTAAATATGTCCAGTTTTTATAAATATCATTTCCTCATTTTTATGATTCCTTGCAGAAGGAAATGTTTACCATAAATATCTGAAGACATTTTGCTTTCTTCTGGTACCCCAATGGCTATGTGCAGACATTTCACAGTAGAATCTATCTGAGATCTGTCTATGCTTGGCTGTCACTGGTTACACGAGCCAAGGCTCGTGAGTGTCATTGGTGGGTGTGAAGGATCAGTAAAAAACAAGGGGTATTAAAAGAGAGGTGAAAAATAAAAGGGACAATAAGAAGAAGGGGAAGAAGAGTAAAACAGAGAAACAGAGAAAACCAAGATATTTTTGTAGACACTGATGGCAGCCATAATTACTTCTTTTTCGGGCACTACCCAGAGTGAGCTATACAGTGAGGTTAGGGTACAGTCCTCTAGCTGGCCAAGCATGCCAAGGCTCTTGACAACAACTGCAAGTTCAGGGGTTTCCCAAAACCACACTCGAGTTCAATAATTTGCAGAAAGACTCACAGAACTCACTGAGAGCAATTATATTCACAGTTAAATTTACTGCAGGGAAAAGATACAATTTAGAACTAGCCAAAGGAAGAGATGTAGGGAGGAGTCCATGAGGGTTCCAAACTTGAAGATTCCATCATCCTCAGGACACATTATCCTCCTGGCACTGATGTTTGACGATATGCATGGAGTACTGCCAACCCAGGAAGCTCACCGGAGCTTCAGTGTCCAGTTCTTATTGAGGTTTCATTACTGATGGAATAACTGTCTACCTAGCTGAAGTCAGTTTCTACAGCTGTGTCCTCCTGGAGTTTGGGCTCAGGGGCCCTCCATGAGTCACTTTGTTAGCTTAAACTATCAAATGTGATCTGAGGAGCCTACCATAAATAACAAAGACACTCCTGTCACTTGGGAAATTCCAGACGTTTAGAGGTTACCAGCTAGGAGCCAAGATAAAGGCCAGGCCTCTCTTTGGGTGAGGTCAAATTCCTTACTAGCCAGGTATCAAACAAATTACTAAACCAAAAGTTATCTAAAAGCAAAAATCAGCATCTTGTTTCCTTTTTAACATATTGTGTCTAAGTTTTACAGTGAGTGATGTGTTGAAAATCAGCAAAGATTATTCAAGAGCTTCTTCTTGCTACTTTCTTCCCGACTGGTAGACCTGTGTGTGGGTATGTCCGACTGGCAGGGTCTAGGGCATGTGCCTGGGCCATCCCCAAAAGGGAGGCTGGGAAAGCAGGACTTAGAATGTGGGAAATACTCAAAGCTTAGGAATAATGTTCAAAAGATACTAAACAACCATTCAAAGTGAGAAATATCTGCTAGATGCTGCTTTTATTCTTCTTTTAAAAATCAGAGAGCTAGCCACTCTACCCAAGATCCTCAAAACAACAAAAACCTTGTATGTACCAACTAGTGAAACCCAGTGTATTTTCATTAAGTACAAATATCTTGTTGTTTCCTTCCTTCTTTTCTTCATCAAAGACTTACTTGTATAAAAACTTGCTAATAAACATCTGGTGACGCAAGTTAATCTAAAAATACAAATAAGCCCTCTATGAACAAGCAGTTTCCCCTCTAGGAAAAGGAGCAAAACACAAGACATACAATATGATTAGATTCATATAAAGTTCAAAAACAGATACAACTAAGAGATGTTGCTTAAGGCAGCCACAGCCTTCTGTTTATCAAAGATAGATGGATTTTGAGCTGGGTGGGGTGGTGCATACCTGTAGTCCCAGCTACTCAGGGGGCTGAGGGAAGAGGATCACTTGGACCAGGAGTTCAAGGCTGCAGTGAGCTATTGTAGTGTGAATAGCCACTGCACTCCAGCCTGGACAACACAGCAAGATCCTGTCTCTAAAAATAATAACAAAAAACAAACAAAGATAGATGGATTTTGTTATCAAAAACCTCCCCAAATAGAAAAATCCAGGCCAAGAAGATTGGTGAATTCTATCAAACATTTGAAGAAGAAATGATGGTAATTTTATGTAAACTCTTCCAGAAAACAGACGAGAAAGGAATAATCCTCAACTTGTTTTATGAAGCCAGCATAAACCTAATACAAAAACCTGTCAACCACCAGCTGAGAATTCTCATTGATTTCTGTTCATTTCCTTCCTTCTACTTTCTCTGCATTTATTTTATTCTTCAATTACTTTTTTGATGAAGGAGTTTGGAATATTGATTTGAGAACTTTCTTAAGTGTTTAGTGCTATAAATTTCCTTTTTAGTGACATCCCACCAAATCTGTATCCTTTTTTCTTATTTTCACTCAATTTAATGTATTTTTAAATTTCTATTGAGAATTTCTCTTTGGCCTATATATTATTTAGAAGTATGTTGTTTAATTTCCAAGTGTTTGGAGATTTTCCTGTTACTTGTTTTTCAGCGTGCATAATTTCAGTTCTTTAAAAAGTGCTGCAGTTTGTGTTATGGCCCAGGATATGGTCTGTGTTGGTGAGTGTTCCGTGGATGCTTGTATTTTGTTCTTGTTGGTTGGAGGGTTCTGTAAATGTGAATAGATCCTTTTGGTTAATGGTGATAAGTTCTCTTATATCCTTGCTGATTTCCCCTCTAGCGGTTATATCAATTGTTGCCAAAGGGACCTGAAGTCCCCAGTTGTAATTGTGGATTTACCTATTTCTTCTTTCAGTTCTATCAGTTCTTCCTTCATTCTTCATGTAATTTAAACTGCTCTCATCTGGTGCATGCATATTTAGAACTGCCATGTGTTCTTGATGAATTAATCCTTTTTATCATTATGTAATGTCTCTCTTTGTTGCTGGTGATTTCTTTGCTCTCATGTCTGTTTTCCTGATATTAATAAAGGTACTCATTCCTTTTTAAAAAGATGCTTGTATGGAATGTATTTTTTCCTTCCTTTTATTTTCAACACCATTCATAGCACATACATATTTTCACACATGTACACATACATACATATATATTCACACAAAATTTTTGAAGTTTCTTGTAGACAGTAGTTAAGTTTCTTTTAAAAATCCATTCTGCTAAGCTCTTTTAATTGGTGTATTAGACCTTTTACATAATATTATTGACATATTGTGCTTAATCCTGCTATATTATTTGCTTTCTGTTTGTTCCCTGTTTTTCATTCCTATTTCATTTTCTAGCCTTCCTGTATGTTATGTGAACATTTTTTAGAATTCCTAAATGGAAGGAATACCAAAAGACAAATAGGCAAAATACAGGAACAGGCACTTCCTAAAAGATGACATACAAAAAGTAAAAAATCACATGAAAAGTTGTTTAACCTTGTTAGTCATCAGGGAATGCAAATTATAATCATAATGAGATAGTGCTACACACCTACCAGAATGACAAAATTAAGAAGACTGGCAATACCAAGTGTTTTTGAGAATTTGGAGTCATAAAAATTGCCTACTCTGCTGGTTGAAATGTAAATTGATGCAAACACTTTGGAAAATAATCTGACATTAACCCTACAACCTTCAACTCAGCAATTCTGTTTCTAGGCATATAAATATG
>CM052445.1:2313442-2337757 GCA_028533085.1 Varecia variegata
GGCATGCGCCACCATGCCCGGCTAATTTTTTGTATATATATATATTTTAGTTGGCCAGATCATTTCTTTCTATTTTTAGTAGAGACGGGGTCTCGCTCTTGCTCAGGCTGGTCTCGAACTCCTGACCTCGAGCAATCCACCCGCCTCGGCCTCCCAGAGTGCTAGGATTACAGGCGTGAGCCACCGCGCCCGGCCAGTGAAAACATTTTGATTCCATTTTTTCTCCATTGTTGGCTTACTATGACTCTTTGTTATTTGATTAAGTGTTTTTTTATTAAGGGTTACAGTATAATTCTTTAACATATCACAGTCTACCTGCAAATGGTATTATGCCACTTTGTGTACTGTATAAGGTTTTGGATAGTGAATCTACATCCATTTTTCTTCTCCAAGCCTTTGTGTTATTGTTGTCATACATCTTACTTTTTCACATTTGTCATAAACTCCACACATTGTTAAATTAAAAACTCATATATTTACCTACATAGTAACCATTTTTAGTACTCTTCAGTCTGTTTTATAGGTTAGTATTTCCAGCTGATAGTATTTCTTAATAGTATCAGTATTTCCTGAATGACAGAAGGAAAATGAGACAGAGAATGCCGGTGATACATTCTCTCTGCTTTTGTGTGTCTGAAAATGTCTATTTCACCTTGGGCAGGCACAGAATTAGAAGTTGACAGTGTCTTTTTCTTTCAGTACTTTAAAGATACTCCTCCATCGTCTATTCACTGCATCGTTTCCGACATAAAATCTGCAGCAATTCTTATTTTTCTTCCTTTGTGTCTTTATTTCCTGATGCTTTTAAGATTGTTCTTTCTTTCTTTTTTTCTTGAGACAGTATCTCGCTTTGTTGCCCAGGCTAGAGTGAGTGTCGTGGCATCAGCCTAGCTCACAGCAATCTCAAACTCCTGGGCTCAAGTGATCCTCCTGCCTCAGCCTTCCGAGTAGCTGGGACTACAGGCATGTGCCACCATGCCCGGCTAATTTTTTCTATATATTTTTAGTTGTCCAGCTGATTTCTTTCTATTTTTAGTAGAGACGGAGTCTCGCTCTTGCTCAGGGTGGTCTCAAACTTCTGAGCTCAAACGATCCACCCACCTCGGCCTCCCAGAGTGCTAGGATTACAGGCATGAGCCACCACGCCTGGCCCAAAAGTTATATTTGAGTCTTTTTTATATCTTTCGTATTTCTAGTTAACGTGTTCATTCTTTCTTTAGCTTTGTGAAAGCACAGAATAAAATTTTTGTCTACTAATTCTGTGTTCTGAGTCAGTTTCAATTCACTGATTTTCTCTCACAGGCTGCATATTCTTGCTTCTTTGCATGCTTAGTAATATTTTTTATTGAATGCCAGACAATTGTGAATTTTAACTGGTTGGATGCCATGTATATTTTTACTCCTATAAGTATTCTGGAGATTTGTACTGGAACACAGTTAAGTTAGCTGGATTGTTGTCATGGCTCTGGTGGTGAGAGAAAGTTTCCTTGAGGAAGTGATATTTAAGCTGGGATCTAAAGAATAAGTTTTCACTTAGACAAAGAAAGGGGAAAGAGCATTCAAGGCAGAGAAAACAGCATTTGTGACAAGTGGTAAAAGAACTGATTTATTATACAGTTCAAAGTAGATTAGGAATACTAATCTCAAAAGAACTGTCTACTAACTCAGGAACAAAATATTCACAAACTGTTAATATGAATTTTATTGTTTGATAGTTTTCTTTGCTATTAATTTGAGAATGTGTTTAGTTCTACAGTTGTGTTGGAATCAAAAGAAAAGTGAATTATCTACTTTGGAGGTTATATATTTAGAATTAAAATAAAAATAATTTAGGTCAACATAGGAGTGTCTATAGCAGTCTCACTAAAGAACAGTATGAATGCTTGAAATGAGTAATTCTAGTTTACTGCAGTAAGCACAAAGAACACATTTTCAGGAAAGCATACCAGGACCTATCATGTTGGAGAATTTCCGATCGGAAACCCCAAAGATTAGCTTGTGTGCACGCTGAACTGAGAAAGACTGAGAAAACACAGCAAACTGATCTGCAGACTACTAAAAGGCTTCACTTTGGTTAGGTACTTCATGATTCAGAGTTCTTTTCATTTAGGAAAAGAATCAGGCAACTATTTAAATCCAATGTTTCCTGGCAGAGTTGAAGGATATAACCAGTTCCTATTCAGAGCTGCACCAGCATACAGCCTAGAAGAGCTGAAAGAAAAATAAAAGTGTGTGTGTATGTGTGTGTGTGTGTGTGTGTATATATATGTGTGTGTGTGTGTGTGTGTGTCCATGTGCATACACAGATGCATACATATGTATATATGTTTATCCTTGATATAGGCAGAAATGTTTCAATTTTTGCTAGTACTAAACACTTTCCATCTATGGTGAAGGGCTTTCAAACAGCAGCCTGAAACTTGTTAGCTAATCCATTAGAAAATACCATACCATGAATACAATACCATGAATACCATAAAAACCAGTTCACTTTAAGTGGAAAATAAAGAATTCCAAAGAACAGTTTAATAAAATTGTCTACTTTTGTGGCTGTAAAAATCGATTAAATTTCAATCTATATTTTACATGAATTTGGCCCCAAAATAAAAGTTTAAAGTTTATCAAATTCATTTCTTTGACAATCATTTATCAAGGCACTATCATGTACTAAGCACTGTTCTTGGTGATGGGACTTAAAGTTCCTGTTCTCCTGGAGCTTACATTCTAGAGAGGCAAAGAGAGACTAAAACAATATAAATGAAATTAATGTTAGATGACAATAAGATCAATGGAGGAACATGGAGAGTGTAGGGGGCTCCAATTTTAGCAATCATACACTGTTTCCTACATTAAAGTAAGTTCAAAAGTGCATCACTTGTTCAATGGGAAAAATTAAAATCTGTTTACAAAATATTACCAAATATTAAATTAAATGAATCTGTTTTTAATAATACTTTTAAAAACTTAAGTCACCATTTTATATCTTTATTATTTTTTAAATTTCTAAGGGGGTTTGTGAAATTGCCATGAAAGAGATTGTCAAGTCCAAAAGAGTTGGAAAGTACTGTTATATTATTATTCAACTGGCCCTGGGCCTTATGTGGCTCATACTCTGCATCAGTGGTTCTCACAGGAGAACCAGGAGCCATTTTGCTGCTCAGGGTAAGATCTGGCAATGTCTGGAGACATTTTGGGTTGTCCTAACTGGGGAGGGTATTACTGGCATCCAGTAGGCAGAGGCCAGGGATGCTGCTGAACTTCCTACAATCCACAGGACAGCCCTCCACAATAAAGAATTTTCCGGCCTGAAATGTCAATAGTGCTGAGGTTGAGGAAACCTATGTCAGAGACACAGAAATAACAGTGATAACATGGATGTTCTCTATCAAAGAAGTATCATTCAGTGCCATGGGATCATAGTGAAAAGCCTGGGTGGGGAGAGGAGAGAAGTGAAAAAGCAGCAGGCATTTTAACTTGGCCTGAGGAAGAGGAAAGGATGAAGACTGAGGATTACAGAAAGACGGAACAGCCAGAGCAAAGCAGAGGATGTTAACGTGCAGCATCAGCAGGGATTAGCAGGCCCCTACTGGGCTGTGGTTAGCCTCTATTTGTATAAAACATTTCAATTTCCATGTATCAAATGTGCTTAAAGCAAAACCACCAAACTATAATTTCACACAGTATCATACTACCTTCTGCAAAAAATTTAGGTCACGACATTGTGATCCAGCAGAAAAAGCACTAACCTAGGCTTTATACCAGACTCCTAGTAAACTGCACAAGGAAAGGGAGGGTACCTGGGCTAGTCTGTGAGGCTCTATGAATGGGAAAGGTCTAGATGTTCTCTAGTTTTTCAATATTGCTGTATGATTCTACCCTTAATCCAGAAAAGGGCCAAAATCTTTCATTTGCTTTTCATCTTTGTACATACAGTTCCTCTACCTCAAACAGTTCCTTCCCTCTTGCTTTCTAAAGTTCTATTTGTCCTGTTATTTTTACATTAACTTCAACAAAAAAAGGAGGTAAAACTTACCGTTAAATGCAGATCATAAATGTACAATGCGGTAAGTTTTTAACCACAACCTCTATCAAGTTATCTTGATCTTACACATGGCTCCCTCCGGGAAGTCTTCCCTGACCTGTTCCCCACCCAGGGTAGGGCCCCGGGTACTATCAGACTGGACCCTGTACTTCACCAGTAACATCACTTAGCCCTGCACCACCTAAAATACTGCTGCCCCGCTTGCCCAGTTAAGTTGCCCATGCCACCGTCTATTCAGCCTCACACACCTTGCACCTAGCAGGGGACCTGCCTCAGATGTCCTCAACCACAGGTGCTGAGAGGTGTCAACAGAAAAGAAGAAAAACTCTGTAAAATAATTTAAGGAGGTTTATTCTGAGCCAAATTTGAGGACCATGACCTGGAGCCACACTCAAGAAACCTTGAGCAAGTGGACTGGCTGTGGTTTACAGTTTGGTTTTATACATTTCAGGGAGACAGGGGTTACGGGTAAAGTCATAAATCAATACATGGAAGGCATACATTGGTTTGGTCCAAAAAGGTGGGACACCTCAAAGCCGAGGCTTACAGGTCATAGGTGGGTTTAGGGATTAAGACAGGACAACCTGAAGCAGGGGTTTACGAGTAACAGGTGGATTTAGGAATTCTTTAGTTGACAATTGGCTGAAAGAGTTAGGCTTTGTCCAAAAGACCAGGAATCAGTGGAAAGGAATGCTTAAGATAAGGATCTTCTATCCTTCATGTGATGCTATACCACAATCAGGTTGGGAGGTGAACCACATCATAAAAACCTGTTTCCTGAGATTTTAGCATTTGTAGGCAAAACTCACCAGGCCTCCTCAGAAAGCAATTTTTGGGGCAAAGAAAAGGATCGGGGTTCAGGCCTCAGAGGACTGCAGCCCCAGCAGCAGACAACCAAACCTGACTTAACATTTCCCAAACTGCCTCAGCGGACGTCTGGGGGCAAAGGCGGAAGGACAGCAGGCCCAGTCCTGCTTCCCCTCGGGAAGGAGAGAAGCGTCCACGTGCGGCCCCGCGGCGCCAGTCCCGCCCACACCCCGGCGACGCGCGCTCCCGGCGGCTGGACACGAGGCCCGGCCGCGCCGAACCAGCTGGAACCAGAGGCTCCCCCTCCGAGCTCGGTTCCAGCTCGCCTGCCATCCGCCAGCCACCGCCAATTAAACCCTCCACCACTACTGTACTGGACAAAGGGTGACAAACAAACAAAAAAGACGCGTAAAGGACTCCACAGCCCGTCAGCAGCGCGAGGCAAGCCCGCTGACGCGCCAGAGCCGTCCACTCACCAGCCGCGCGCGCGCAGTCGCCCCGACGAGCTGCGGGCGGGGCCGGGCAGAGCCGAGCTGGCGCAGGCGCAAACCCTCCGGCCGAGGGCGCTTCCGCAAGGGAGCCAGTCTTCCGGAAGCGTCTGGAGCCCGCCTTTACAGCCCAGGAAGGTTGACTCCTGACGGGAATCGTTCCCTCGCGCTTCTCTGTTTTACCAGTTGCCTCCAAGAGTGGTGGCAAAAAAAGTTTAAGGTTTTGATTAGATATAAGTTAAACCCACTGTTTTGCAGTGAGACATGTAGCTTTCCACAATCAAGTCTTCATTTGTTTGTTTGCAATGTAGTCAGGAATGTTGACTTTAAATGTTGACATTAAATAGAGGTTTTTGGTAATATTGATAGTATTAGGGGGGAAACACTTTAAAATCTATGTTATGTTTCTACCTCCCTGCATTTTCTTTACCAACTTCATGATCTTGCTAAGTTTTACGTATTCTGCTGAGCAACTTTAAATCCTATGTGGTATAAGGTGAGGATATAAATGAATTGTTCAGCTGCCAAATGATGCTATTCAGTAAGTAGTTCATGAAACAGTATAACTTTTATAACTTTGGGTGTATTACAATTTCTACTTTAAGTACTGTTCCCAGTCTGTAATAACCCATGCTTCATTTTGACTTTGTTTTGAGCTGATGACAAGTCCATTAAACCAAATATTTCAAGACCAGGTGTAACTTGGCAATGGAGTAGGAAGAAAATACATAAAACAAACTAAAGAAGCCAATCAACATGAACAAAGAAACAATAACCAACTTTTATGACTGTTTTTTTACAGAGGTAGTGATTCATACATAAAAGACTGCCTTGGCTTATAATTTAACAGAAAAGTTTATGTAAAAGCAAATTAGTTTTGGTATTAAACATCGTTTTAGGCTTTCAAAGCTTCCATTACTTTGACAGCATGTAAGACAGTAGTTACCTCCATGTATTTTACCGTAGGCTATTTTTACTATTAAAGTGATGGTAGACATCAGAGTTTAAACCTTTAAACCTCTACCACTAGTGCTGATTGCTCAGGCAGCATGTCAGTAATACATGAAGATTAATATTTCCCTGGTGAAACCTATGCACTGTAATGTAATGGTTTTCAGAAATCATAAAAATTTAAAATATCAAAGGCAAACTGATTCTCGTTGAAGTAAAAGTAAAATTACTTGTGTAGTTAAACTGTACCTGAAACATGCTTTCAAATCAATTTCAATTTGGGAATTATTCCTTTTGTGTATTCGGCAATGATTTTTGTTCTCTTTAGAACAAAAGATTTTTGCTACTCTTTAGAAATGGTGCCAGTAAGAAATGAAGTTCATTCTGGAAAGATCTCTTAAGGATAAAATTAAACTCAGTTCTCCTTTTTTAAAAAACAAAAATCACTAGTTACCTATAAATACAAAAACACAGATTCAGGTGTTTTTCTTCCATTGAGTGCTATACCCACAAATTACTCAATTTATCCTAAACATGTTGCAAAGGGTGTTCCTTAGAATTCTAGTCCCAAAAGGTACTTTGAGAAAAGACTGTATTAAATATGAGGAAAATCTAATCAAGATCTTCTTTTAAACTTCACAATAGGCATTAATGTATTAAAGCTTTTAACTTCACACACTAAAGAAACTTGATTTCTCAAACTTATTTGATAATAAATTATAAAAAACTAGTAATAACATGAAACTCACTTTGGGAATCACTGTTAGAATTTTTTGTTGTTGTTGTAGAAATAATAGCATATTCAGCAGAAATTGAAATCATTGTTGCTATGGTTTGAATACATCCCCTGCAAAATTCAGGTGTTGCCAATTTGATAGTATTAACAGGTGGGGCCTTTAAGAGATGATTAAGCGAAGAGGATTACTCCTTCAGGAATGAAATCAGGTCCACTTATAAAGGGGCTTGAGGGAGGGAGTTGGTTCTCTCTTGCTCTTCCAGCTTCCACCATGTGAGGACAGAGCAAGAAAGCCCTCACTGGATGCCTATGCCTTCGTCTTGGACTTCTCAGTCTCCAGAAATGTGAGAAATAAATTTCTGTTCTTTATAAATTACCCAGTCTCAGGTATTCTGTTATAGCAACACAAGTGGATCAAGATAGTTGACTTAGATTGATTTTCTCATTTAAAAAAAAGATAAATAGTATGATGAACTCTATCACAATTATCACAATGGTGGTTGTTTAGGGCTTTAAGATCACATTGTGTCGATGTGAAGATACATACTGTTGTGTGTACTTAGTAGTAATTGACTATTAGGTATTAGACTTCATATTAGGATACATTTATCTAAGAAGCAAAATGTGTTCTCAGAAGTAATCTTTAAATATAATGGAATTTATTGAACATCTACTATTACATTTTATCCATCATTGTTTTAAATTTTTGGGGGGAGGAAGAAGAACAGCATTTATAATCTCAAGATATAGATAATAGATCTGTGGAAATTAATGTAAACCCTAAGTAGCTTAGTTTGGAATGGCATCTAGGTCTCTCTGCCTTTGCCCTGTACAGTATCAGGTGAGTGCTTAGAAAAGACCATTAACATCTAGGGCAGTGCAGTTCTAAGTAGGTACACAAATGAGAAGTTCCACTACTCAATACATCTTGGGCTTACTAAAAGGAGTATTTGAAGCCTAACCTGGTAAAGTAGGCAGAAGTGAACATTATCAAAACTTAAGAACAAAACTACTAATACTATTATGGGAATAAAAATATTTGGCACAGTCATATTTAACCTCTACTTGCTTCAATTTTTCACTCATCAACTCCGGGAAACATCAACAACCTACCCCGGTTCACTCTCCTGCAAGATATTAAAAAATAATTTACAGGGAAAGTGCTCAGGAGTTGATTTATGTGCCAGCACTGGGACAGAATGCTGCCAGTAGTGCTGTGTGGAATTTCCCAGCAAAGGATTCTTTCATTAACTTCACCAAATAAGCTCTTTGTTTCTACTTAGTTTTAAAAAAAAGTCCAAGTGAACAGCCATTTGAGATTACATAGAACGCACAAGACCCAATCGGGGATCCTATGTTTAAAAAACAAACAAAACTGTTTCATAGTCTAATCAGTATACCAAAGCATCACTCACAAGCCACTCTATAAAATGACTATTTTTGGAAAGCACCATTATTTTAAAGATGCCTTTAAAAAAATAACAGATTTGAGATCTCTGAAATCATCTATGACTCCCAAATAACAGATGAGTAGCCTGTATCTGTGGTCTGACCCTTAGTAAAGGGTAAGTAAAGAAAGAGGGGGAACAAAAGTTCAAAATACACTCTACTTAGTTTTCTTTAACAACTTAGTTTTTCTTTACCTACCCTTTGAGTGGAATGAATTCTCAGCATAACCTAAGAAACAACATTATAAATCAAACAATACTCAAAGCAAAATCAAGTTAAAAATTAATATATTTTCAAAATGCATTTTCTTTCTTTAAAAAATTAACTTTTCACTGCATGTTTACAAGATTTAAAATTGGGCAAAGAGTTAAAGTCTGTCTAGCACACAGCAGAATGGTAATTCTTTACTTCTCCTGAAAGGCCAAACAGAATGACTCAAGCTACCAAAAATATTTACTGCAAATATGCACTGAATCTAATGATTAACTAATAACACTGAAATTGTTTCTAAGACTATGGGCTGAGATAAACATTATAGCATATAAACAAAATTCATATTCTTTCTGAATACTGGGTATTCTATGAGGGTTTGGGGTTATCCCAGAAGGTAATGCAAATCTTGATTTTTACCTGTATAGATGTCTTTTTTAATTTAAAATTATTTCAGGACTGTGTAATGTACCCAATGTCAATCATCCTATGATGGGAAATGAACTAGCACCATTTCAAAAAGTTTCATAAAATATTCTAGGTAAATACCCATGAACAAATCACACATGGTCAAAACAAAAATGTAACAAAAATATTTAGTGAAAAGACATTTTAACTCCCATTTATGGATTTTAAAAATACAAATAAAACTTTATCAACTTGATATTCAACTTGTAACTAGTTCTATACATAGCTGTGATTTATTACCTAAAATCATACTGCAGCATCCTTTGAAAAATTAAATGCAACTTTATACCTTCATATATGTTAACAGAGGTAAATATTTAAATAGTACACTCATCCCTGGGCTGCTTAAAAAAAACTAAAAAGCCTTAGTTTAAGTTTAAAATTTTAATATTTATAAATTTAAAAAATTTTACACGTGCTGAGTGGTAGCAGTGCTAACATTTTGTGACCATTAAACCACAAACTCACTGCATAGAGCTTCTTTCTTTGTACACAGAATCAAATCACAATACCAATATTTGCAATTTGTCATAATTTTATGTGGTAAAAGATACCACACTAGGAAGCCTGGGCTCAGAACACACTTGAGGTCAGATCCCCAGTAGGTACATAGTGCAGATGTGGCATTTAATCTCAGGCTAGGCAAATTAGCTACTAGTACGTATCTGACAGCTCCTACCAGCTAAGAGGACTAAGAATGTAGACTGAAAAGGAGAAAACGACACCTCCCCCACCACTGGGAAGGCCTGGGAATAGGCGAAGAGCAAACCACAGTGGGTGAGGGGGGTAAAGATGGTTAGGTTGGTGACATGAGCCTCAAGGGTGTAATGGGCAAGCCACACCTCCCAATTCCTAGGAGGGAATCACCAAAGCCGGCTTAGAACATTCTGGTCTTTGCAAAGACTTCCGCATAGAGCACAAGAGGCCAGAAACAGATTTTCTTCATTCACCCCCTTTAAAACAAAATGAATGCCCATTATTAAGCTTATATCTTTGCCTGAACCAAATATATTCTTTGGCTACGTCATGGGTTTTTCATTATAATCAATCAGCATACTTCACATTTCTTACATCTAAATTAAAATACGTGTAAAGTTCAACTTGAACCATGGCACTTCAAATCAATTTGAGCTCAGCAATATGCCTAATTTGGACAATTTTAAATTTTAGAAAATCAATTTTTAAAGAATTCTTAAATGCAGTGTTTTCAGAACATAGTTACCAAGTCAGAGAATATCCATTTACATGTAAAAATAATTTAAAGCATTATTATATCCTCAAATCAACTCTTGTTTTGGGGAAAATTTACAGAAAATTATAATGTTAAACCTTATATTCAAATCAGTTCCTTATTCTCTGGTTTAAAAAAATACCAAGAAGTACTGAGGTTCCTTCTGACTTAAAAGGTTAATATTTTACTCAGGAACCAATAGTAACAATTACCTGTCAGAGACAGCTAACTTAGTAAGGTCTAATGACAATCACCTCTAACAACAGAGGTGGCAAACATATAATATTGTAACAGAAAAATAGTATTTTCAGGGTTCAATTGACAATATATACTGGAGACTCAAACTTGAAATCCTTGAAACTGACCAGCTAGCTCCCTTTAGTACTTGAGGGGTTCACAGAAGTATTAACAGAAATGGGAAACATGGTGATATTAAACCTATAAAGACTTGACATTTTTGGTAAAAGAGGAAGTTCAAAGACAGTAAGAGAATTTTAAATAATGCTGATTGGGGGAAATTATATAGATGCTTGATGTTGAAATGAACATTGTGGGAAAAAAAGTAGTAACCATCTCATCTGAACAGAGTAATGTAATTAGATACACAGTTTACAATGAAATAAGGCTGAATTCTTAAAATTAGTTTGAAAAATTGCAAAGTTTGTTTATATAAAACATCACACTTTCCACTAGGTGAAAACTCAATGCAGTGATGTTAACATGCCACTGTATTCCAACAGATTAAAAGACAGTCAGGCAGAAAGACCCATGTAACTGTGTTGGAAAGGACACTGTCAAATAGTTTTGCTACTCAGCCGCTCATCCAGCACAAGAACCATAAAAGCAAACCGACTCTTTTAACAGAGCAACAAGAATACAGGGTGCTGTTCTGTTAGTTCAAATTGTGAAAGTACAAAGTCTTTAGAGATTGTGCCTTGAGAAACAAATGGGTCAAGGAAAATGAGAAATAAATTGAACAAGGGATGTATGGAAAACTAGAGGTTAAAAGATACTATGTGAACAACAAATTGTTATGAAACACAAAAATCTAAATATCAATATTTGACAGTGTCCCTTTAACATACATTAAAAAGGGCACAAATAATGTTTTTGTTTTCAAAAATCTTTTGACAACTTAACAGTCAGTTTTAATAGGAAAAAATCAATTTACTAGAATTAAGACAGTGTTCTTGATACTCACTGGGCCAAGAGCATTAAAACAAAACAAAACATGTCTGAAAAGTTAATAAACAATAGGTAAAGACAAAACTGGACAAAATAAACAAAAGAAGACCCAAACTAAACAAATATCCAATCAGGCAAATGTGTATACAAATACCCTGAAGAGGTTGCAATTAAGTGGCATCCCCATTACCTAAAAAATCGTAGTCATTCTGGTGATCTGTTAAGTATTATTTGGTCCAATCTGAAGTAAATCTTGTTTTAATTAAAACTGGCCTAACAAAATTACAGGCTCATAATTGTATCTGGGCAAATTTAGCCAATATGTTTCCATCTGGATAAAAATTATTAAATACAGATAGATGCCTTTTTACTTACCAAGGCATTACTTTCCTATCATCTTTATTTTTAATAATAACTTGATTACAGTTTTGTCATGGCCAGTGGACCGATTCAGTCAGATGCGCGTCTCAGTGCCCATGATAAAGGCTATACTTATCACACACACAGATGCACACAACTCACAACCACTGAGAACGCTTGGGGGACGTGGGAAACACAGAACGCCAAGACCAATGCAAAAAAAATCTATTAATGCTGCACATCACTTCAAGTTCTTTAAGGAAAAAAAATTCTAAAAATAAATGCATCATTCAAAGTATTTTTTAAAATACAAAACGTGTATTTCACGAAGAGTGATATTAGTTTTCTTTCTAGCAGTCTTTAAAGACTTACTTTGCTCCGCCTTGTTACTCAATGGTGATCAAATTAAGATAAATGTTCCTTAAAAAGTTATGGCCCTAGGCCGTGCATTTACTCACACCTAACATCATGTGCACTGGTTGGATATAATTTAGATGGTCCAATTTTGTTAACTATAACTTAATATCACAGAGTTATTCAAAGTTTTGCACAGCAGCGCATGTGAAGATGTATATACTATATGCAATTCAGGTTTAAAACTGTATTTGCAGGATGGTGTAGCAGGACACAGTGGAAGTAGAGTTTCAGAGCATATCTGTACCAGAGCCCTCACCTGTCACTGTGTCAGCATGAGTCTGTTATTGCAGTGAACAGAGTTTCACATGTCTGCAGTTTATAAATCAGCTTTCATTTTTCCATTATTTCAGCTGACACACAGAATTAGGGGAGTATGGCAGCAGTATAAAAATCCTGATTAGAAAGATCAAACTAGAGGATCCTAAAGTGAATTTTTTAATCTCTGAAATTAAATTCACGTGGCTCCCGTGACATGAGGATGACATCCACTCTAGCATAATTATTGCCCCCAATGCCCCAACGTGCAATAGTCTGTGTGAATCTGTAATTCACATCCTTTAAAACTGTTATTGCTTAAGTAAGCCATTCAGAGAAGATATGGTCTATGTGGCTGGAAAGAAACACACTCAAAAAGTTAGACTGCATAGGAATGAGCCTTTCATTCCTCTCACAAACCTACATAAATACATGCCAAAGGGGCAACAGGTTCACAGCAGCTAACAACCTAAACCAACTCTGAAGCATCAAGATTTGATTTCTCACTAAAACAAATCTGCTCCTTTTTTGTATTTTCCTCTTAAAATTAAGGCAATGAAATGGCTACAGTTCCTAAAGTTATTTTTATGGAACAAAAATATACACGTATTTCCCTCCTCAAGTTCAGGCATCAGAGTATGATTAGAGATGTGTTGTATTACACAAAACCTGCAACACTGGGTTGATATGAATAACAGAGAGAGACAGAAAGAGAGAGAAGGAGGGAGAGAGAGGGGGAGGGAGAAAGAACACTAAGAAAAAGCCAATAAACCCCTGGTGATGTTGCTTCTTCCTGCTGAATAAACGTAATCATCAAAGAGAGAAAAAGCTAGAAAGCATAAAACCTCCTAAGAGTTTTCAATGTCTCTTGCGTTGATGCGAAACGTTTGGGGTGATGGAAGGGAACAGCTTATTAAAATGAAGACTCCGGGGTCCAACAACGAGAAATTCTGACTCTGAAGGTCTACAGTTGGGCCTAGGAATCTACCTTTTCAACCAGCTCCTCAAGTGATGCAGGTGATCTACGGACAATGTTTCAAGAAACATTGCCTAGCATATATCCACCTAATATTTAATGACATAAATTCTAAACTTTGGCTAGCCACCTATGTTTTGATAAAAGGGGGAAAGGCACTGAATATGTATTTCATGGTGCCCATATCTGCACATATATGGAATATCATTTTGAAAATTTTAAATCACCATTCAAAACTTAGGAGACATATATATGACAAATTGTGGCTAACACTAACAGCAGAAGCTGACGCAAAGTTGGTTGACCTCTCCTGTTTCACTGTATTACATATCAAAGTCTCAGGCGCTCCAAAATCTAAAATGGCCAAATGAACTGAGGAACAGGACAAGACTCAAGTCAACTTTCAGCAATTCAGTGCACTTTGCAGAAAGGATCTAAATTAAGCATAAAGTTTTGTTGTTTATTTTACACAAAGGAGACCACCAACATTTGCCATAAATTCTTCTAAACTCTTTAGGAAGGCCATCTTCTGCTTCCGATCCAGCGTAGGAGGAGTGCTGCTTGCAGTGAGCTTGTTGAAGGCATCTGCTAATCTCTGGTAAATAACAGGGTCTTGTTGACTTGACAGTAATGTTTCGACCAGTTCAGAATATTCAGCCTGGTGACGAGATAAGGTATATATAAGAATATATCTTGAACAGACTATCACACAAGTAGATCATATTGGTTATTGGATTGTGGGGTTCTGAAAGGCAGAGGTTGATGGCTCTTTTTGAGTTAACATTTACTAAATGTTTATTCCAGGTACTACAGTTCTCACCTTTTACATGAATTCATTCATTTATCAAGTAATATAATGCTATGAGACAGGTACTGTTTATATTCCTATTTTAGAGATGAGGGTTTGACATTCAGTGAGGTGAAGTGGTATGTCCAAGATCACACCACTTTGAAACAAGGGTCCAGGCAGTTTGGCTCCAGGACGCATGTGATTATTAACTTTGTTGTGTTGCCTCTTCTGTTTTCAAAGCACACTATTCACTTTACTTTCCGTTTTATACATAACCTAAGTCTACCGCATGACTTTCGATAGTTCCCCAAAAGTTTATAGGAACATCCTGTCCACTTTGTTCTGAGGACAGCAGCTGCGCAGAAGGACAGGTAGCAGCTGTCTGGGAGGGGGTAAGGGAAGAGTGTTTCATTGCTTTCTTGAAGTGGAAGAAGAGCACTCCGAAAGCTCTAAGCCAGCACCATACCCAGCTTGGAGAAAGGGCAGGAAAAGACTTTTGTAAATAAAGGAATATGGGGATGGAGATTTCTATTTTTAATACCTGCTGTCATAAAGCCTTACACAGGGGAGGGGAGTGAGTGTGGGCGTAAGGGAAACTCAACCAGGACAGAGATAAGCTCTCTTGAAAAAACCTGGTCTGCCGTTCTTTTTCTGTTTTGTTTTGTTTTTTTTTAAGACAGAGTCTCGCTCTGTTGCCCGGGCTAGAGTGAGTGCCAAGGCATCAGCCTAGCTCACAGCAACCTCAAACTCCTGGGCTTAAGCGATTCTCCTGCCTCAGCCTCTCGAGTAACTGGGACTACAGGTGTGAGCCACCATGCCCAGCTAATTTTTTCTATATATATTTTTAGCTGCCCATATAATTTCTTTCTATTTTTAGTAGAGACGGGGTCTCGCTCTTGCTCAGGCTGGTCTCGAATTCCTGACCTTGAGCGATCCACCTGCCTCGGCCTCTCAGAGTGCTAGGATTACAGGCGTGAGCCACCACACCCGGCCTGCCGTTATTTTTCATTAGTTTCTTGGGATATCATGATAGACCAAAATGGTGAAACCAAATGTTAATTATATTTGGAAAAGAAGAGTAAGGTGCAGCATCCCAACCCCTGACCCACCATCATGGAGCCAGGGTGGCTGCCATAACTGCCCCATGCAAGGGACAGGCTGCTCACAGGGACCCACGATAATCTCCCATCACTTCCCTACTCACAAGAAATGGCAATGCCTCTGGGGACACGCCAGCAAAATATCACCACACTGGCTATTCCCAAGACCCTGCTCTCTTTTCCACAGTATGTAAGTATGTTAAAACAAAAAGGAAAAAAAGGCAATCAGAATGTAATGGTTTAAGCATATGGGGACAAGAAGCCTACCTTCTTAGTAAGCAACAAGGAAGTCAAATGACACAGAAAGGCCACGGGAGTATGTACCATCTGCAGGAAGTGGCTGCCTTTAGCAGAAAGCAAGACATGAAATGCCAGAGCACCTCAGCTCAGGGCACAGATGGTACGGGAAGTCTGCAGGAAGGGGGTCTTCAAGTAATATGGAAGACCTCCTCAAAACTCTTGTCTTTTTTCAAAGGAAATAAAATGCCAAAACTTCTGTAGCCAATTGCTTGGCCATGCTGACAGGTGTACATATGCATGGGCGAGGGAGTGGGAAACCGAGGCAGCAAATGATCCAATATGGTTCTTCTAATATACTTGACAGGTGCCAATTCTACTAGAATATGGGAGACAGGTGAGCTCTTCTGTTACATTAACCCCATTATCAGTGATGCTTCAAGAGTCTTTAAAAGATCAACAAAACAAAATGAAATATACTGTTTTCTATAATATAACATGAAATAAAATACTGTCTTCCACGCTTTCTGAAGGCAGACTCCTCCTGGTCCTCAATCTTATTCATGTTGTCTCTCTTACAAAACTGTGAGTTCCTCAAGGACAGAAACCATGTACCCATTATTCACTCATGTTTGTATTACTGGTTCTTAGCACAGTTGTTCATGGACAACCTTTGGGGCAGGGTTCTTTGCAAAGGATGGCTCATGATGGTGGAGGGGGGAAAATAAATGCTTTTGAACTGACAAACAGCTGTCAGATAAATACAAAATACAAAGTTAGAGCTAATAACGAATCTAAGAAATACTGTCTCACTGAAATAGAACTGAAGCACCGAGCCACAGATCCTGTGAGAACCGGGGTATTAATGACCATTAATGACCCACCATCTCGGAACAATCTCTTTGCAAAATGGAATGAGAAGAATCCTCTGAAGAGAGGTGTGCCCAGTACCTGATGCAAACACACCAATGTGTAGAAAGCTTCGCCAGCCGCAGTGGTCATCTCTGTGTTGTGCTTTTGCAAAACCAGCATATCAAAAACCAGCTGAAATTACATAATAAGACTTCTAAATAAAAATATAGCATGATCATAATTCTTTAGCACTTCCCCAGTCCAAAAAAAAAAAGAGAGGGTTGGTAGTTACTCTATTTATTAAATCAATATGAAATTAAAGAAAAAAAATTTTTTTAAATCCAAGGATAACCTACAGTTATTGTTATTTGCTGTGGTATCTGAATAATCAAATAATCAAATTCCCCATTATATTTACCATATCAATTTTCAAGAACACAAAATAAAAATGGATGAGAATGTGTCCATGAAGAGTTGTTCTACAGAAAAAACAGGGAATGGAAATTATTTCCTCCTCTATGGAAGAATGTGAGCATTTCATCTGAATGCAGAATTATGTGCACTGACTGTACTTAAAGTAGATGATTTTTTGGCCTACGACCCAAACATCTTACCTTAAGAAAGTGCCGTGTTGCTAGAAAAAGTGGTGAATCTGTTTCTTGTGCTTTAGCACATTGTTCAGCTAACGGTGTCAAGGCCTCCAGGCAAAGCTGGCAAACCTCCGAACTCATTCTGATCACCAAGGTCAAAGAGCAAACTAGATTAGATATACGTGACTTATAAAAGATCAAACAAGTATGAAATGAAAACAGATACATGAGTAGATTTGTGTGCAATTTATCTTTCTGAGTTGTGTAAGGAAAAAAGATTTCCAGTGGTTTTTCAGATGACCTATAAAGGTTCCGGGTTTGGGACTGGTGATTTGTACCTTGTTTCTACTTATGATGCACACATCTGATGAAAAGTCATATAATTATCTACTCTCAGGGAGCTAAAACCAGAGACCCAGCACCAGTATATGACATTACTGATTGGGGCTCTGAAGAAAAAGTGACTTTGAGGCCAGGGGCCAAATGGCTCAGGGATCTGTGAAAGGAGAACAGGACGAGGCAAACTAAAAAAAAGAAACACAGAATTAGAGCAGTTACGGAGATGACAGCTTTTTGAAGAAATAAAACTGAACCACAAAAGAAAAAAATACAAATTTTAAAAACTTTTAAGTAAGATCTCTTCCCACAACACAAGTGACAATGATGTTCATTTAAAGGATACGACGTCATTCCTAATTCTAGGGAGTACATCAGACTTTTGAACAGATCCTCAGGAAGCTGCGGTATTTTTTCAGGAAAAATCTCACAGATAAATGTGATTAATTTGTAGTATTGATTACAAAGGGTTGGAAACTGAAAAAGAAATGTTAATATTTAGATGTTCAATAGTATCTAATTTTTATTTTCATTAATGTAATAAAATAAAGTAACTGACAAACTTCTAAGTATAATGATTTAACACATGCACAAGACGTAGAAACTATGAAGACCTAATTAAATGTAAAAAAATAAGTTACAATAAAGGGCATATTTTAGTAACTACTCTCTGATAGAATACACAGTAGGAACAATTATCTTCTGGATAATTAATAAAAGCTACAGTTTATTCTAGATATTCTATGTTTACTTTGAAAAAGTAAGCAAGGCAGCCAAATCTAAAATTATTAAATGACTTTGGAATAAAACCCTTTCATACATGTATTTATTTCCATTCAAGCATGTTGGAAAAAAAGGCGGCGGCAACACACATTGTTAAGACTAAGCACAGAGCAGAGTATTCAGTCTTTACACTTCCAAAAACTATTTTCTAGTTAGTCCTGGAGAACTGAGTTAAAGGTAGGTAATCTGGTTTAACCACACTTAAGAAACATACACACCTAAATGTTTTAATAGTTTGTTTGATCAAACAAACGAACCCTAAAGTCAAATCAATATGCAGAGCTAACTAAACTTCCTCATCTGACTGGCTGCTGCACGAGCACCTGGCTCCCGGGTCAGCAGGACTGTCTCCGATAGCTAGAGACGTTTCTCAAGGATGGAAGCACCTGGCTCCCGGGTCAGCAGGACTGTCTCCGATAGCTAGAGACGTTTCTCAAGGACGGAAGCACCTGGCTCCCGGGTCAGCAGGACTGTCTCTGATAGCTAGAGACGTTTCTCAAGGATGGAAGCACGTGGCTCCCGGGTCAGCAGGACTGTCTCTGATAGCTAGAGACGTTTCTCAAGGACGGAAGCACCTGGCTCCCGGGCTGGGACTCTAACAGCTCTTACTCTTCCTACACTCACCTCCCGGTGACCCATAACCTCCATTGTCTTCCCCTACTGCCTCTCTCCCTCTCCCCTGTACCTCACACATGCACTGCACACATGCACACACACCCCGCTTCTGTTCCTCTGCATCCATGTCCTTGTCCCCACCCTTATCCCCCTATGACCACCTGTGACAAGAGACCTCCCCTCCTCCACGGTACTTAGGGGAGGAGGGAAAAGGCAGCCTCACCAGCACCACACCCTCAGTACAGACTGGTGAAACCAAGGCACAGAGTAGTCAGAATGTGCAAAAATTGGTAAAACTGCATTAGTCTTGGTTTCTTATCATCCCATTTCTACATGGAGTGGCTTGGAAAATGCCTTCCTTTGCTCAATCCCTCAACCTGAGAACAATGCTCAAAAGGTATCAGAGGAACACACCTGAACATATAACTTTCATTCTCTTAATGACAAATCATGAGGGACTTGAAACTGCTAACACAGCTCAGTTTCTAAAAGGACAGATTTTTTTCTGTAGCCTTCCCTGACAAAATGAGTTACTAATATATCCTCTGAGGCAGAAACAGAGGATTAACTGAGGGTCTATGTTACTAAAAGCATGCACAAGAAACTCTAAGAGAAACACAAAAAGGTTATTTTCATGTGCACTTAATAGACACAACTCCTTAATTAAATCCGAGATATATTCTTGTCTAAAATATCTTTGAACTTCGAGCATAGTTTTAATGTTCACATTCACTTTCTATAATTACCTTCAAAAGATCTTGTGACATCAAGGGCAAAATTAGGTTTACTCCATATAAAACAACATCCGCTGCTGACACAGATCTGTTTGCTGTTTGACCCGGCTCATGTCCTCTAAACACTTCGTCTAGTAAAATAAAAATAATGCAGTCTTAAGGTTGTAATGTCAACAATTCACCAAAGTTTGTATACTACCCTTATGAAAATAAAAATAAATTTGAGCCCTAAAGCTGCCCCAAATAAATCAATGAGTGGATAAGAAAGAAATCTGATAACTCTGTGTCATCCTTTTGTATTTTATTTGTTAGGGGATTCGAGTACTCGCTGTAGCAGTATTATGGAGGGTGAAGGCAAGGGACGGTCTAGAAATAAAACTAAAGCTTAATCAATGTTTTGAAACATAAAATCTATTCTACTCACATTCTATCCATACTGAGTTAAATAATTCCTGTAGTAATATTTATTTGATCCTTTAAGTGTGTGAAATATTTCTAAATTTAAAAGGAAAGGGGGGAAATATAGACATTAAAATGATACATAAAAAATAGATAAAAAAGAACCACCAATATGACAAAGGGTTATTACTCCTAATACATATAAATTAAAAAGAATGCTAAGACCTAAGTAGATAAGTAACATCTATAAACAAATATTTAATAAAGTCTTCAATGAAAAACAATTCATTGTATTAATCAATGAAAATTTTAAAAAGATACTGCTTGATTCATTAAGTTAAAAATGATTTTTAAATGATAATATTTTATTGCTGATAAGGATATAGTGTGATGGTTACCCTAAAAAGCAATAAATTAAGACCCTTTTGAGCATTGTATCTACTAAATCTATAATCAGAAATTCAGGCTTGTCTACAGAAATAAATGCTCAATGTATCACCATTTATAACAGCAAAAATATAAATATTCCAGATGTCTAATATTAAGGAAACAGATTAAATTCCAAAATTGGGAATATCACACAGCCATTAAAAATGTCATGAAAAATGGTAATAACAAGGAAAAGGTTAACACTACATTAATGAAAAAGGCAGAATATAAAATTGTATTTAGAGTATGATCACAAAGAAAATTGTGTAGAAATAACCAAAAACAAAATTCCCAAAATGCAATGGATTGTTGATGCTGGATGGTGTAGAAAAGTATGGGTGACTTTTCTTCTCTGCACTTAAAATTTTTTCTAATAGGAGCATATTTCTTTTACAACAAACAAAAGGGGATAAAATGGGTTCTTCTACTTAAAAAACCACCTTTTCAGCCTAATTCTAACCATATCCCTACAAGTCTCAGTTCTGGTTGGAAGAATCCCATTTTCCAAAGCAGGGGTCAGCAAATGTTCTCTGAACGACAGATTGGTAAACTTGGATGGCATCCAAGGGACCCTGCCCTGGCACGGAAGGCTAGTCCCGGAGCTGCTCCGGCTGACCCGTCAGCTTTGCAGGACTTGGCTCTCCATCCACATGCTCTGCTACCGAGGGAGGAATACAGCTCAGAATACCACATCAGAAAGTAATGTTGTGCTCATTTCTAGTTATGCTTTTAAAATCTCACCTAGTATGTTAATTTTGCTTTAGAATCTTTAAAATATTTTATCTCAGCTATTATCTTTATTTTAAATATATCTTCCTTCCTACCTCCTATTTATCAGCTAATACTATTTCTTTATAATTTCCTATGTTGTCTTCATTTTTGTTTCTTCTAAATTTCAACTCTATATCCCCTTATTTTAGTCTTTTTACCCTTATTTTGTTCTGTCTACCATGAGTGTTTTGGTGTCAATTTCTTTTCTTAACCTCTGACTGTGATTTTAATCTTTTTACTGCTTTTTTTTTTTAATGTGAAGGGGAGGAGTAAGGAGAGGGGTTCAGTTTACTTTTTTTTTTTGAGCCAAAGTCCCACTCTGTCGTCCTGGGTAGAGTGTAGCGGTGTCATGATAGCTCACTGCAACCTCCAACTCCTGGGCTCAAGCAATCCTCCTGCGTCAGCCTCCCAAGTAGCTGGAACTATAGGTGTGCACCATGACGCCCGGCTAATTTTTCTACTTTTAGTAGAGATGAGGTCTCCCTCTTGCTTAGGCTGGTCTCGAATACCTGAGCTCAAGCAATCCTCCCGCCTTGGCCTCCCAAAGTGCTAGGATTACAGGTGTGAGCCACTGCACCCGGCCCTTTTTACTGCTTTGATTTTGAAAATCTCTCCCTCAACTGCTTAGCTTTATGGTCTGCTCTACAATTTGTTCTTAGACTGACAGGAGGAAGTGCAGCTGTACCATAAACCTGAGAGATTCTCTTCCAAATGCCTTTAACAGCTCTCCTAGTCCTTTCAATGTAAGTGATTCCAAATATAGCACCCTTATTAATCCTAGAAGACTCTCAGGTCAAAAAAGTTTGCAAAAAACTAATGGCTACCCCTTTACTGGGGTTTGAGTCCTACTGGATCCAGGGTAAATAGCACAGAAAGTCTGCCACACAAAGCAAATCTCAGGAAGGCTGCACTAGGGGAGGAGCCTCCATCCAGACTCCGAAGAGGAAACAAGGAGGCAGTCTTGGTGTCCTAAAGAAGCCTTCAGTGTAAGAATAAGAAGGGAGACTCTACAAACTGGCCAGAGCCCCCTCATACTGTCTCTAAATGTTTACTTCTGTTATAATCTCTCCCTTTGTAATAGGATTTTGGAATATTCTGGAAATGTAAACTGCCCTCTCTCCTTTCTTTCATTACAAGCTGGCCAGTGCTGGGATCTATTATAGTACTTAAGTAGGTAGGAAACATGATGGAATTTTTATTTTAGGAAAATTATTCTGAGAATAGCGCACAGTATCATCTTCCAGATCTGGCAGTACCTCAGAAACATCTAGGAAATTCTGTTAAAATATAGATTTCTAGAGATAGTGGGTCTGAGTGTTGTAGGCATAGAACAAAGACCCAAGAAAATGATGATACTATTTCTAGAAATAGAAATTTGAAACAATGAGCTGATTTATGATACACTAGGGTAACCATGACAGTAAATCTTGTAAATATACATTATGTTTTGGCACTGGGTCTTCTCATTGAGTCACACATTCCTTTGAGTACAAGTTTCTTACTCTGGAGTCCTGACACCCCTGAGAAGTCTACAGAAGAGTTTCTGAGAGTCCATGAACTAATTAATACCGTTTGTGAAATTCTGTGGGATGGTACAATGTACACTTTTCAAGGGAAAGACACATATGAACTAGAAAAGGTTAAGAACTTCTGGATTAAGAAGCATGACCCAAAGGAATTAGGAGACATGGGAATGACACTTTGGTGAGAGGCTGGGACTGAAAACCAGAGTAAAAAGAATTCACTGGTGGCAAGTTTGGACGTGCTTTTCAAAGCATTTCACCTTGTTACCCCTAGTTAACTGCAAAGGAAAGTGAACCTTCTAGACCATGAAGTTGATGGTGCCTAGCACAGGGCAGACATTGGAAAAACCATGGTTCAGTGAATAAGGAAAATGAATCAATAAAGGAAACAGAGAAAGAACAATCTCAAGGATTGGGAGCAAAAAGTAAAGTGGGATATTACAGCACCCGGTCTAGAAAGAGAATCTTGCAAGGAAGAAGTAAAAACTGTCCATTACTATAAATATCTGCACAACATACACTAGGAGATGCTGGATATGATTGTTTTCCTCTTACAAAAAAGGATTTATTTTGTTTGAAGGAAAGGTTGGCAGTGGGGTAAGAGGGAAGTGAAGGAGTACTGTATAGCATTGAAAACTATATAAATAAACGAGATTTTAATTACTGATTAGGTTCCTGCCTGTAACCACAGCTATCTTTTTTTTTTTTTTTTTTTTTGAGACAGAGTCTCACTCTGTTGCCCAGGCTAGAGTGAGTGCTGTGGCATCAGCCTAGCTCACAGCAACCTCAAACTCCTGGGCTCAAGCAATCCTTCTGCCTCAGCCTCCCAAGTAGCTGGGACTACAGGCATGTGCCACCATGCCTGGCTAATTTTTTTCTATATATATATTTTAGCTGTCCAAATCATTTCTTTCTATTTTTAGTAGAGACGGGGTCTCGCTCTTGCTCAGGCTGGTCTCGAACTCCTGAGCTCGAGCGATCCACCCGCCTCAGCCTCCCAGAGTGCTAGGATTACAGGCGTGAGCCACTGCGCCCGGCCTCACAGCTATCTTTTACCTACTGACTGCCAGGCACAATGCTAGGCACCAAAGATACTTTATAGCTGATCTTTAAAACATCTGCAAAGTTATTTATTATCACACCCATTTTACCTGTTAGTAAAGGTACAGGCAGCTAACCGACTCCCTACCCCGTGCTGCTGACGAGCCACTAGGCTGGGTCTTCCCAGTGTGGCCTGTGAAGTGCAGGGGCCAGAGCTTCCCACCCCACCACCCACCCCAGCCGTACTCAGGAGAGGGCCGGGGTTTGCTGGGGTGGCCACCTGTGAGAATATGGAGGAGTCAACAAAGCATAACTCTGGAAAACTGGTGTCTGGAGTCACATGCTGGGATTTGAATCCCAGTTCTGCAACTTACTGGCAAGTATCTATGGGCAAGTGACTTAAGCTCTGTGTGCTTCTGTTTCCTCACCCATAATATGAGAATAACAATGACATCTACTTCATGCCATTGTGAGAAGCACAGTGCTTAGCATTTAGAATGGAAGATATTACTGCTGTTATTCTTATAAGAAGAAACCCAA
>CM052445.1:2337857-2361937 GCA_028533085.1 Varecia variegata
AAAAAAAAAAAAAAAAAGAAGAAACCCAAGCAGGAGGAACTGTCCCCATCCTCCTTCAACCAAAGAGATCTTCTTTCACTTGTTTTGTAAACTAAACTTTCTCAAGGGATTTCACTTAAAGAAAGCAATCCTTTGCTTTAATAAAAATGACAACAATAACAACAAATATTAAAAACCATCACACTATACTTTACCTGTATCACTGAAATCTATGAATTCTTTTGACAGAAGATTAGTAAGAAGTTCCATAATGAGAAGCAGGTCTTGGTATTGCTCTTCTTCCGCTGTAACATCTATTCTTTGCCGCCCTAAATTATTCTTAGAATATACTTGCAACAAAGTAAGGCAGGCTTCATATAAGTTCATAGCTTTAGACTGCAAGGAAATAGGCATAAATTATGCTACTTGGTAGAATCCAGTTGGGAAACAAATACAGATATATTAAAGAAATTTTAAAATATCTAGATAAACTTACTCTGAATTCCAATAGTAGCTTTAATACTTGTTTTGAACTATATTAAAACATCAACAATATTTTTTAAAAAGCATATGGGTACAGTTATATTTAAAATATTAGCCCTTTTTTACCAATAAATTTTAGGACAAGAATTTATATTCATTCAATATGATTTTCTCTGAATTATGAGTTCTTTTTAAAAGTCTTTTTGAAAAATCTTTTGGAGGAGCAAAAATATTATTTCAGATAATACTGATTAAATTTGAAGGAAAGAGTCTATTATTTTATTATTGCCTTAAGGAGTTTTAATCCTGAAGGGATTAGGAAGTGCTTACCTCTCCAAGATAACATATCTGTTTATGTGCAACTTCAACAAAAACTTCTATAATGAGATTGACAGTCTCTGGGGTATTTTTGTAAACTTCCATCAACCCAATGCAATTGGTAAGAAAGTCCATTAAAAAATTAAAAAGGATCGCTACGTTATCAATCTGGGTAGCCTCGGCAATGCCACACAACGCCTCCAGCGTGGTGGTGATTTCCTGCTTGACTTCTTCTTGCTGACACATCTGCTGAAAGTTTTCTTGGTTTATCACTCTTAAAAATCGCTGCTGAAGTGGCTGAAGGACCTATAAAAAGAAAGCATGAATTTTCTAAAAGTTCAAGTTACATGTTTTATCTCCTCAACTTGGATAAATATTCACTTTTCAAAACATTTCTAATTATTGGGGCAGGAGAAGCACAGAAAACAAAGAGTATCTGAACCACACATTACATTCCTCATTTTAAGGTCATCATAACTTCTGGCACACATAAAGAAATTACACACCAGTCGTGGAACATGACTTTCTTAAAGCCATTTACAGAATTTTGCTACTTGCCACTTCCTTCCATCTCTTTCCAAGTGATTAATCAAAAAGGGGGGTCGGGGTGGGAGGGGGGGAAGAAGATAAGAAACTAAGCATCCACAGTAGGGGGGGCCAACAAACTTTTTTTCATAAAGAGCCAAACAGTAAATATTCTATCTCTGGACGAACTACTCAACTGCAACTGCGCTTTAGTACAGATGCAGCCATATACAAGAAGCAAACAATCAAGCATGATCATGTTTCGATAAAACTTTATTTACAAAGACAGATAGCAGGCCACATTTGGCCCATAGGCTGCAGTTTACCAACCTCTGCTCTATAGGGTCAAGCCTAACACAAAGCTTCAGCTGTTTTTTTCAGATAATCTATTCTGCCCTGCATATAACAGTGAGTGCTCATAAGGATAGTATCTTCTTCCTTTACTTCCCTTTCCTTTTCTTTTTCTTTCTTGCTTTTCTTTTTCTTCCCTCCTTCCTTCCTTTCCTTTCTTTTCTGTCTCTCTTTCCTTTCTTTCTTTTCTTTCTGTCTCTCTCTCTCCTTCCTTTCTTTTTCTTCCTTCCTTCCTTTCTTTCTCTTCCTTCCTTCCTTTCTTTCATCTATTTATTTATAGACAAGGTCTTACTTTGTTACCCAGGCTGGAGTGCAGTAGTGTCATCATAATTCGCTGCAACATTGAATTCCTGGGCTCAAGTGATGCTCCTACCTTAGCCTCTCAAGTAGCTGGGACTATAGGTGCGCACCACCATGCATGGCTAACTTTTTTATTTTTATTTATTTTAGAGCTGGGGTCTTGCTATGGTTCCCAGGCTGGTCTTGAACTCTTAGCCTCAAGTGATCCACCCGCCTTGGCTTCCCGAGGTGCTGAGATTACAGGTGTGAGCCAGCATGCCTGGCCTTAATTCTATTCAAAGCTGTCCATATGATCACACAGTTATTTAAAGTAAGAATATATAGCCTGGTTTCTCCTGGTTCTGAAGTCACAAATGATTGTCTAATTCTGTTACTATGCCGCTTCTCAAACATTAAGAGTATTCTAGACACAGGGACTGCAGGCTACCAACCTACTTAGATACTGGTAACTCTTGGTCCCTGATTTAAAGCTTGTAATATAATGTGTCCATGGTGGCTGTTCTGGGTTGAATTATGTCCCCCCAAAATTCATAATTTTGAACGCCCAGCACCTCAGAATGTGATCTTATTTGAAAATAGGGTTGTTGTAGATGTGATTAGTTAAGATGAAGTCATATAGGAATCAGGTGGGCCCCTCATCCAATATAACTGGTGTCTTATAAAAAGGGGAATTTTGGATGCAGACCCCTATGCCAGAAGAACACCACACGAACCTGAAGGTTCAGGGTGATGCATTTACAAATTAAGGAATATCAAAGATTGCCAGTATGCCCTCAGAAGCTACAAATTTTCCCTCACAGCCCTCAGAAGGAACTAATCTTGCTGAAACCTTATCTTGGACTTTTAGCCTCCACAAGTGGCTAACAATAAATTTCCACTGTTTAAGCTATTATGTTTGTGGTATTTTGTTACAGCAGCCCTAAGAAACAAATACAGCATTTAATCTGCATATCCATGTCCAAGACAGGGGAATGTTTCACTGATTCTTAATGAAGATTTAATAAACCAGTTCAGGCTCTTGTCTGAGTTGGGGAAAGTGTGCCTAAAGTGCACAACACTTTATAATATTTAATGTCATCACATAAGGAGGTATAGACGAATCCTAAGATAATACTTGTAAAATAAGAAGCTTCAATCTATTCATTGGGAGGAAAAAAATATCAGAAAAGCTATAACTGAAATGTTTGTCTGTCTCCACAGACTATTTCATGGCAACACATAAATAAAACAATTACCGGATTACACACAAGGATGCAATCGAAATAGGAGGCATTGTTACCTCTGTCCAATACTGTTGTTTGGTTTCTGTGTCCATATGTGCGAAACCTCCTAAGACTAGAGCCTTCATCAGTGTTCTCTGCACAGGACTTGACAAGAAGTTCAGAGGTGGGCTTCGGCTTGCAAACTGTTTAGCTAAGTTCCACCAGTTTTCACACTGAATTACTAAGTTTGCCCTACAGGAAGAAATAACAAAACATAAGATATATTGCTGTCATTATATATACCCACTAAGAAAACAAAAAGTGACGGTAACTATATTTAATTAATTTTGAAGCATAGTACAGTAAACTCAGTATAGACTTGGGAGTCACACAGGCTTACATTTAAATCCCACTAGTCGTTTGACAATGTAAAATTTATTTAATCTCTCTTAATCATCAGTTTTCTATAATCTGCAAAATAGGGATAACAAGAGTAATAACAACAGCCCTAAATCTCATGGCTGAAACTGATATAATGATTAAATGAGAAACTATACATCAAGTACTTACCATTGTATAACGATTCAATAAATAGTAGCCAATTGACAATAGTAATAACAATAATGATGACATTCCTATATAGTAAGAAAAATGAAAACATTTCCAGAATCTGTTGTAGAAATCACTAAAAATTTTACTTTGCAACATTAGAGTTTAAATATCAGATTTCCTCATCTTTAAAATGAGGATAATACTAACAGGCTGTCTGAAAAATCAAATGAGCATATTCCATATGGAAAAGTTTTTAAAATTATGTTAATATATTACTAAATAAGACTTATGTGTTACTCATAAGGTTCTTCGATGCCAACTCCTTGACTAGTCAATGCAATCCTCAATTATAACATGGGAAAGCCCCATCTGAATCTATAACAGTGGTGTGATATAGTTTTGAAAACACACTACTCCCAAAATGTAGGCTCTATCCAGACTTAGGACTGAGTAACTGTCTGCCAGTCAAAGAGACAACACTAGAAAGCAAAAGAGTCCCCGCCCACACACACAGCCTGCTTCCAGCAAGGGGCTTACCTTTCCCTTCTTTCCACCAAAGTGACAAGGAGCTGCACAGTGTCATTTGCCAGGTCTTGCTCACTGCTCCAGACCGAGAGGTTACTGATGACTTTTTGTAAGAGGTAGCCAATAATCCACTGAGAACCCTCCGTATCTGCTCCAAATGCTGTACTGAATGGCAGACTTATCTTAAAAGAGAAAACAAATTTTTTAAGGTCAGAGAGAAAGTTCAATTGAAAAAAATCCATGGAAAAAAATCAAACTGAAATTAGCATCTAAATCTAAGTAGTGCACACTTCACATCAATTTTACAAATGTAGTCATCTTCATAAATCCAAAAAAGATACCTCAATCCACTCACATTTTCCAATGTCACTTTCTGGTCAATTTTCATTATTTTGATATTATTAACACACTATCGTAATATTTAAACCAATATAAAGAACATAAATTCATCTAGTCCTAAATAATAATCTGTACCTTTATATGTAGCTAAAATAAACTGAATCAAATGATGTGCTCTCAGAAAAGCTATTAAAACACCATTCCATTCAAACAGTTCTGTTCAATGTGGAAGATGTTAAACTGCTCCTAAAGCAATCTCATTTTGATGAAAAAAGTCACTACAAAAAATGTTCCCATCAACATAAATCCAAATGAAGTTTAACAGTTTTACATTCTGACCTGATCATATAGTTTTTCATCCACCAGAAGATAAGTCTTTGCCCAGCGTTTTAAAAACCAAACAATATCTTTGCCCATTTGGGGGCTTAGTAGATTTGTGAGATCTGCTCTTATTGCACGAGATTCAACTTCTGAAACTCTTAGAATGGCAGATAACAGCCTGTAAGTATAAAACAAAAGTAATTTATTCTTTTATTTATTTAGTGGTTGTCTAACCATATTTTTTTCCCTTAAAAGTCCTTTTTTGTTTTTCAACTCTCTGGATTTAAGCCAAGCTACACTTGAAAATTTCATCAACGGGGTTGTAGACAAAGTCTCATATTATTTCTGGTCTTTCAAGAAGAAGGACACAAGACAAAGAAAAGGAAGAGAATCAAAACTAGAGACATTCTTCTGTTGAAGTGTAATTGCGTATGTGAATCTCAGCATTACTGTCTAAAGAGAATTTTCAGATTGAAAATGCAGAAATACATCACAGTAAACATTCAGGGTACAGGCCAAGTCCTTCCACACCCCACCACTGCTCAAACTCCCCGGTTAGCACAGTTTGTGTTTTCACATCATGGTCATGTTATGGTATGAGATCTGGGAACTGACTTATCTAGAATGTTTTGAATATTGAGACTTGTCTCTAAATCTGATATCCTACTTATCTTCTAATAAACTTGATTCTTAATGGTAATTTTATAATAAAAATCTTGCTAGAAAGATTACCTACACAGGTACACTTACTGCCCTTTCCTACATTACACGGTGTGTCAATGACAGCATGACGTGTGGACAAGTGTTTCTGCTGGCAGGGAGGCACATAATCAGAAGCAATAAATATTTAATTTGATGTTAGCCAAAAGGCAAGGAAGCAAAGGATATAACGGAAAGAACGCCTTACAACACCATTTAGTGAGCATCAGTGGCAGGACAGGGAGATCACTCAAGTCTGGCTTCTGCTACCTTGCTCAGCACTCTCCGGAAGATGGAAATGAGCGCCTCGTAATGAAATGGTGCAGACACATTTCTGGTCTTTATCCTACTGGATGGCTCGGAAGCACATGACCTGCTGACCACTCTGCCCCGTCCTCCTTCATTCTCCCTGGCACACATGCCCGAGCTGCCCTCGGCTATCTGCATCCTCTTTCCAGTCCTGCCGGCAGCCTCCTTTTCTTCTGACCTCCTTTAAATCAGGAGGTTTGTCAGGTTCTACCTCAGAACCTCTTCTTGTTTCACTATCCACATACTCCCTATACCACGAGTGCTCAAACTTGTAACATTTATTTTAGGAGGTATGTGAACAACAACAAAAAAACCCAACAATGTCGCACAACATTTAAGTTGTAAATGTATCAAATTTTCCCCACAAAACAGTTTTAAATATCATTTCCAACCTAACAGAATTTGAAATAAAATGGCTACATTAACACTTTGATTTTATGTGCTTGAATTCAATTATCACAGTGTTCTGATATCTACCATTATCCATTCAAAACATAAAACAAATTTTTATTTCATTTCCTCATAGAACATGATCCTAATATAATAAATTTTATGCTCCATTATTTTATTGATCATACTACATACCCTGATATAAACATCTACATACTGAAAGCTAATTTTTTAAAATTTCCAATGAGAAAACTGTTTAAAAATCTCTTCTAGATTGTTATTGTTATAATACTTAAAAATACACAATAAAGCAAATACAAATTTAAATAAATTATTAAACAAAAATAAAATTGTATGCATTTCAATGAGATGAATATAGCAGGGTTTTGTTTTTCCCACTAGTTCATGTATCTTTTTCCTTTTTTTTTTTGTTTTTTGTTTTGTTTATTTTTTAACACAAGGTGCTTTGTTTAGTATAGTTCATGTATCTTTGAATAAATATTACTTATTGTCAGATGAGCCAGAGTTGTGCATAATTTGATTCCTATTTTTTAATTTAATAGATATAAACACTGAGAAAACTTTGTCACATAAATAAATAGAAGGTATTTTTAAAATAGCAGGATCACCCAATTATTTGAATTTCTTTCAAGTTATATGCCAAAACTCACAGAGATCTACCAAAAAAATTATTTTTAATAATCTCTTAGCCAACAACTATATTAGGTCTTCATGTTATTTAACGAAAAGGCCTGAAACCTCCCGACGGAGCACCCACTGGTGACCTAGTGGTATTTCGCTCTGTCAACACCACACTGTTTGGAACGCCCCTTTACTCGGCAGGATTTATACACCTGCCAGTCCACACAGTCAGACGCAGAAGTGAGCTTTGGCCTTTCTTTCCTAAAGTGGGAAAAAGGCTAATGCAGAGTCCAGCAGATCCAGAGGACTTTCTTCTATCTCGGAAACACCTCTCACACCCAAGAGCCTCTCGCCGTCTTCCCTCCAAGACTGCTAATGAAAATGCTTCCTGATCTGCCTTACCTCCCTTTAAACTGATCTTCTGCAGAATAATACCTGTACAACAATTTGATCAGTTCACTTCCCTACTTCAAATCCTTGTCACCACTTTACTCCCACCTCACCAGTCCCACGCACAGCGCCCCCCACCCCGCCTTTCCACCCTCCCTCCACTGCTACACACCAACCACACCTGACTTCCTCTCACTTAGAACCATGCTCTTACGCCTATGCTACTGTCACTGCCTGGTACACTCTGTACCTTCTCTACTTTTTGCAAATTTCTACTCATTCTTCAGGTATCAGTTTAAATGCCATCTCTTCCAAGAAGCCCCCTCTCTGGCCCTTCTTTGCCAGTAGATTAGGTGGACCTGGGTGCTCCTATACCCCTTTTATCACATTTCTGTTGTATCCTCAGATCCTGGCACAAAGGGGAGTTGAAGATACACCCTATAAAAACATCAAAATATTTTTTAATTGTTGATATTCCAAGATTAATACCCCAAGCCTACTTCACTTTCTTAAGCATGCTATACAAAAATACTTTATATTCCAGACAACATCACAGTTTCTCACACTTTCCAAATCAATCCTTGATTACATTTGCATTTCATTAAACCAAAAGCCAGCACAATAACTCAAACCGAGCTTTCTCTAACTTTTCACAACCTCCACCGCTATCACCCTGGTGCGGCCACCATCACCTTTCTCTGGATTGCCGCAATTCGCCTCCTCGTGGTTTCCCTGACTCAATCACTTACTCCCATTGCAGCAGTCTTTTTTTTTTTTTGAGACAGAGTCTCGCTCTGTTGCCCGGGCTACAGTGAGCGCTGTGGCGTCAGCCTAGCTCACAGCAACCTCAAACTCCTGGGCTCAAGCAATCCTCCTGCCTCAGCCTCGTGGGTAGCTGGGACTACAGGCATGCGCCACCATGCTCAGCTAATTTTTTCTCTATATATTTTTAGTTGGCCAGATCATTTCTTTCTATTTTTAGTAGAGACGGGGTCTCGCTCTTGCTCAGGCTGGTCTCGAACTCCTGAGCTCAAACAATCCGCTCGCCTCGGCCTCCCAAGTGCTAGGATTACAGGCGTGAGCAACCGCGCCCGGCCCGCAGCAGTCTTTTTAACTTGTAAGTTTTTCTTCTGCTCCAAACCCTACAATAGCACCCCACTTCGTTCAGAGCAAAACCCAAGGATGTTACTAAGGCCTAAGACCTTATCTGATTTCCTTCTATTTTCCTAATTCCATCTCCTACAAAATTCCACCACACCCAGCCTGATCCCCCACGGCATTCCTGCTGTTCTTAAACATGCCAGGCATGCACAGGGCCTTTGCTTTCACTGTTTACTCTGCTTGGACAGTTCCTCCAGACACCTTCATGACCTCCCTTACCAACCTCAAGTCTCTGCTCATAAGTCACCTTCTAAATAAAGCCTACACCGATCACACCGTTGACAACTATTAATACAACAATCCCTAGAGTCTGCTCTTGATGGTCTTACCCTGTTTGGCTTTTTACCCACGGCACTTGCTATCCTCTAACATACCGCATAATTTACTTACTAGCTCTCCCTTACAAGGAGCTCTAAAAGGGGAGTGATTTGTGTCTGTTTTGCTCACTGATAAATCCCAAACACCTAGAAGAGTGCCTGGTAAATAATAGGTATTCAATAATTATTTGTTAAATCATACTTTCTTCAAGAAATGTGAACTACCTTTTTAGTCAAACAAGGAATTAAATTTTACATGAATTCTTTGGATTAAAAAAAATGGTGATTTTTTTTTTTCCGGGGGCGGGCCTGGGGGGGAAGGGTCTCATCCCTCCATAGTCTGTGCTCTGAGATACCAGAATGCTTTGCTTCCATACTGACACCTGGGACTGGCAAAAATTGAAAAAGCACTTAAAATACATGGAAAGCATTCCTGATAGTATTGCCCAGGTAGGAAATATAACAACAAATATATAATGTGACAGCACCCTGAAATGAACTGCGTTTGAAGTTAACATTCATCATGAACCAAACAAAAGCAATGATTTCCAGACACTAAATCTAATGACTATAGTAATCCCAAAAGGAAGATATAAATAAAACTTTTTCAATGAAGCTTTGGTATTTTATTTCAAGCAAGAGAATGCAACAATTAAAGGGAAAAAATTCCCAAACATTTCCTTGATACCATCTTAATATTAATATTACGTTTTTTTAAAAAATAATATTTTCTACTGTACAGGTTTAAATGATATCCATATATTTTTGCATTAAAAAAAGAATGAAGGGGACAGCACCCTATTTGAGTTACTGAATTTGCAACTGACAAAAACCAATGTTATTATCATTACTGACATCTCTGCCTACAACCTAAATTTATAGATACTAAAATTTAAAATGCTGTTTTGAATCCACCTTTAGGAGCATATTTAGTCCAGGTTTAACCCTCGCTAATTTCACCATTGAGAATTAATGAAAATTTTGCCATTAGCATTAGAAAAATTAACACGAATGCTAATTTGAGGCACTCTCCTGTCCAACAGGTCTCTTACATCTCACATATTCAGGATAAATACTTCCATTTTGTGAGATACGAATTATAGTTCTCCTTAAGAAAGCCACTAAAACATAGCTTTAGCTTTTATGTACAGTAAATACTTGTTAACATTCACCTGATTTCCTTATTCAGGGCGCCTGTGCACGTGTCAGTTCTGCTTTCTGATGGACAAGCGCTATGTTCCTAGTACATTAGATCAAATGTCCCTTCCAAGTCCCATTGTATTCAGAATAATTTTGTATTTGTTTTCTTCAGTACTGAATATAGCTGTCAATTCTCACTAGAGTAGCATTGCCTAAATATACTGAATACTTCCCATCCTTATGTATTTCAAGGCTTCTCCAAGTTGTCGTTTTTTCATATATTCGATTTACAACACGCCTATCACTCCAGTCATCTACCCATCAACTCAGAATTTATAAAACAGTATAAATTACAAGAGCACAGCTATAGAGTTCATATTACCTAATCACAGAATCTGTTCTGTTGTACCCTGGGATGGAAGAAGCCTTTTCTCCTGGAGATCCCAAAATTTGAAGTGTTGTATTAATGTCAACTTCAGATGAATGCTTAATGGAATATTCCATTATTTCTGGAGGTATTAGCGGAGTCTCTCCCTGAGTATCATCAGCTAAGAGGTAGCCTTTAGTTTAAAAAAAATTAAAAGTGAACACTTAACAAATCTACATTTATCAAATTGTACTACAAATGTTTTCAATTTTATTTGATTTATATACATCATATAAATTGATGTAAAAGTAAATTATAAATGTTAACCTGTTAATTTCAAGTTGATAAGAAACTTTCTATTTCTCAGATAAGTAACCCTCAAAAATACAGAAAAGGACAAAGGACAAATGTTTTATTCATCAAGTTTATAATTCATAGGGATATAAAGGCTTTTTAATCTACTACCTTTTAATTATTTTCAGTAATATATTCTATAAAGTTAATAGGAGTTCTGCTATTATCTATATCAGAAATCTGTATTGGGGAATGCCTTTCCAAAAGGCAAGATTTTTTTTTCCTGATTATTTAAAATACACAAACACTAAGAGTACGGTGGTTAAGGAAGAAGACTCTAAAAGTCAGACTGCCTAGATTTACATTCTGTCTCAAAAAATTAACAGCAGTGGGACTATGGGCTAGTTTCTTATATTCCCTAAGTCTCAGCTTTTTCATCTATTAGATGGGGATAATGATGATGGTGATGACAGTAGTAACAATACCTAACAGAACTCTGTGGGCTACAAAGAGATCCATATCAAACATTTGGTGTGCAACAGGCACTGCATAAATCTTAGCCAGTAGTTTTTAAAAATGCATCCATAGCTCTATGACAGGCAACAGCTATATCCAAATTTCTCCAATATTATATATGAACTGTTGTTTCTAATATTTAAAGCTTCTTTTAAGGCTTAAACTCCTCCGTTGGCAATTACTTTTAAAAAGAAACCAACCAACCTGTAACTAAAATAAGCCAGTGAATATCTTCATAGAGATCATCAAGCATTTTGTTGTCAATAGTGCTTGAACCAGGTGAAGCGAGTAATTGTTGCTGATGTCGTTGTAACTGACCATGGAGCCTTGTTACTCTTTCTTCTAATAAACTAAAAGAGGAAAAAAAGAATAGCTTCATAAATAAAGTTCAATAGCCAAAGACCTAGAACATACACTTCTATATATTAGACAACATAAATTAAGATGTTAGCATAAAAACACATATACAAAAACATTATAGTACACAACTGTTCTCATAGCACTATAGAAATTAGGATTTATTGTATATGACATAGAATTAAAACATCGCTTTACACACAATCAAGGTTTACAACAGGCATTTGAAAACTAGTTATTCCAAGTTTTTACTGATACGGGTCAAATCATTTCTCATACCATGTTTTCCATAATCTCTCTGCCATCTATGCTGTAGTGCCTGGGCTCCAAATGTATAAGCCAAGGAATGCAATCATGAGTATGTTTCTATCCATTTGTTCCAGTATGCTGGGATACGGGGTAGGGGTGTTTAAAGTCTTTAAACACTTGAAGTGCTCTCCAGGGAATTGTGAATAGAGCATTTGCTCCATGGGGCTTCTGTGGCCTGTGTGTACCTTGTCAGAAGAGGTATACAGTGTTCTGCGGCAATTCTTCCTAGCATTCCTACACTGGCTAGTTGATCAGAAAACTGGTCTCGATCATCCTCTTGAAGTTCACTTATTTCTTCTTCCTCCCGAGAGGCCACACCATTGGCAGTCTATTACAGAGGAAAGAAATAAACGGCGAGAAAATGCATTACCTGTTCAATAAAACATGAATTTCTGTGGCACTACAAAATAGCTTCAGCCCTGCATACAAAAAAGAGAGCTGGGCAGAGGCAGAGCCAGGGCCAAGCTTCGAGTGCAGCTATCTAGGAACTCATTTCTAGCTATGACAGCCCTAGTGATCGTCAAAAGAAGGGGGAAACACAGAAGAGAAGGAAGTAGAGGTACTGCCCCATGGTGCACATGGGAAACACCCACAACTCATCTCTCACACTGGAGAATTTAACCTGTCACTGAAAAGACTGACATCTTTAGGATCCATGGTCCAAGTCATTCATATTCTCTTGCCAAGTAGAAAGACATGGGTGGGCAACTGAAAACTAAGGAGGTAACTCTAAGCAACACCACACATAACAAGAACTCATTCAGACAACGAGGACGACTTTTGTTCTCAGCAAATCTTCTAAGTGAGACCACCCTAAAATTTCTAGTATTATATAATATGATGAAATAGAGCCTAGAATGAAACAGATTTTTAATTACTATCTGACTTAAAACTTACCAAATTCCTTGTGCCATCTGGAGCGGCTAGGTGGCACTGAATATAAGAATTAAAAACTTGAACTGCATGTTGGGTAAAAAAGCCTTTATGGAAATGTTTGTCATCTTGGACCAAAGTTAGCCAGGACTCCAGCAATTTATCATATGCTTCCATGTATACCATGTCATCTTTATCAAGCTAAAAGAAAAGAACATTCATAAAACAAATATCCAGAAAACTAAAATGGGCATTATAACAGGTCACATGGCTACTCATAGAAATAGTTTTCCAAGTTTTTCCTTTAACAAAGGTTCCCTATGATTATTTTCTATTAAACTTCTAAAAATCCTTCTAACGTCAATCTAAATAATTCTTAGGCAATCACAATTTTTTTTTTTGGAGACAGAGTTTGCTCTGTTGCCTGGGCTAGAGTGCCATGGCATCAGTCTAGCTCACAGCAACCTCAAATTCCTGGGCTCAAGCGATTCTCCCACCTCAACCTCCTGAGTGACTGGGACTATAGGCGCACACTACCACGCCCGGCTAATTTTTTCTATTTTTAGTAGAGACGGGGTCTCGCTCTTGCTCAGGCTGGTCTCAAACTCCTGAGTTCAAGCGATCCTCCTGCCTCAGCCTCCCAGAGTGCTAGGATTACAGGTAAGAGCCACCACGCCCAACCTTGACAATCTGAAATTAATGTTTATTTTAGAAAGTAGCTGTTCAGTGCTTTGTGGAACATGTATTTTTCAAATAAAAATGACATTAACATTTTTCTGCAGTGGAGACTTGTTTAGAACAAAAAGATAAAATATGCACATCCTTGGGGAGAACATCAGATGCTCCTGAATAAGGGATAACTTACTTTACAATAACAAAGAAAAGTAAATTCCATATGGTAGAAAAGTATTGACTGTCTTTAAAAAATTTAATATCTAGTGACTCAATTCATAATAAATACCAAAGTGTCCCTTCCTTAAAGAAAAATCAAAAGTTTATTAAGCACAAACCCTTTGTGAATGTGGAAATGAATACCTTTCTCTTTTTTTATTAGTTATGTTTTTTCTTACAAAGAAACATGTGGAAAACTTAGAAGAAGGGCCAAGTAAATAAGAAGTGCAGGGAAAGCCAGGTCTCTCCTTGCCCAAAGCTCTGACTAGCTAAACTGGGCCTCCCCATGAGCATACAGGCTATAGCCATATCTGTACATGACCCCATTAACAAGACCATTATGCTACACACACACTTCAGTAAAGTATTAGCAAAATCATTTAGCTTGTTATTCTTAATTTTCCTTCTTCCTCATCTATCTTGTTCATTTAGCTACTATTACTGAACTTTTACTAAAGTTTTACAACAAACCTAAACCACTGAGAAATAAGGGATAAATTCTTGGAGAAAAAGGCAAAGAACAGGATATACATCGCCAAGCTATTTGACAGAGTTATTTGTAGCCCAAAATCTCCCTGAATGGAGCTAACATTTTGCTAAAAGGTTATTCTACTTTAAAAAGCTGCAAAGGTTAGGAGGCAGGAATGCGCTTGGCACATTCACACTGGAGAAATGCCAATGTACCTGGAGCTGAGAGTGACAGGTCCTGACATAACAGGGGGTGAGGATGGGGGGTGGCAGGTGAGGACCAGAGCATCAAAGAGGGCCTCAACAGGCTGTGACTAGGATGCTGGGTTTTCTTCTAATTGCAGCAAGAAGCCACTGCGATACCTGAAGCATAGGTGATACCACATGACACAGCTCTTTAAAAGAAAATCACATGGCTTGCACTTTCAAGTATGGGTGGCATGGGATGGGGTGGACATGCTGCCAAGCAGCCAAGTTTAGAGGAAGGGCTAACAGGACACTAATGGAACTGCAAGTATGACCTGAGGAGAGCCAGAAAGCACGGGTGGCACTTGGATTTTTATCCTGAGCAACTGGGAAGAGGGTAGTCTATCTCCTAAAATGCAGAAGCCCGAGGGGCAGAGAGGTGGAATGTGAGATGTCATGTACGGGGACACGAAAGCTTCTCTTTTGGACATGTTAAGTTTAAGATGCAAATGAGGAATCCACGTAGGAAATGTTCAATAAACCGATGTACATCTGGGGATCATCAACATAAAGATATCTGAGTATTTATTTTTAAAGTTGCAAAACCAAAAGCATTCACCTAGAAAGAAGGTGTTGATAAAGAATAAGGATGAAGACAGGGCCACACAGGAGCCTGGGGAAGGTGCTGAGCTGGAGGAAGTGTGGTGTCACAGAAGCGAAACTGCACAGAGTGGGCGAGCCAAACAGACAGCAGCGATAGTTTAAAGGGAAACTAACAAGTACACTGGCTTGGATGTTAAGTTAATTTAGGACCACCTAAATTAATTCCAAGGTAGATTCTATATGTAGTCTGATTAATCTCCTCATTCTCTAATACAAATCTTTACCCTAATTTTGCCATTAATTACTAATCTGGATACGTAGTTTAATCTATCAATGTCTTTACCTACAAATTCACTGGGTCATACTACTCAGGGAAACTTTTAAGTATTTAGTATGTGTCACGCACTATGCTTAGTTCGCAGACATAAATAATGTACCACTCATGCTTCCGAGCTCATTCCAATGGGGAGGAGTGAGAAGCAAACAAAAAATTCCTGAAAACACATCAAGGGCCATAAGAGAAAGCATACACTTCAGGGTCCATTTTCCATGGTGGTATCTATCATAAGTAATTGCTTACAAATAAAGTAGCAGAGCTTTTGAACTATGTATTCACTCTGAAAAGGGTTTGGTACACCCCACCATCACTGACATTCTGTTAATAATAAATCCAAGAACACTAAAGGTCTACAGAAACCATTTACAACTTGCTTTTCTGGTTTCTAAAGCAAACAGACCCTCATCCTGCAAAATACAGAACTTTGGAACCTTCATCAGAGAGCACCATCTCAAACTGTTATTCTACCAATCTGTCAATGACCTAAAAAAGACAAGTGATGTAAGAGCCACATTGAGCTAGATCACCAGAATACTACCAGATCACAATATCTAAACACCTACGTGACCTGTGCTCATTGAATTGTGCTTTCTCACGCTTTCAGTTTTTATGAACCTACAATATAATCCCCCCAAAATAGTCATAATCTGAGTCCAATGGACCTTTATAAACTTTTTATATTTCTAAGTCATTTGTGAAAATTTTACATACTGAAAGGGCAGTAAAAAGACTTATTAGATAATTCTAATAAGAATTTAAACATAGCAAATGCATTTTTTCCCATATTTTCTTGGCCTTGTAACTGTATGTACTGGAAATGGGCAACAGTTTTTTAATGCAGCTAACTAGAACATATTCATCTTGTATATACAGTCAGTCACTGTAATCTGTGGTAGTTATGTTCTACAAAGTTGCCATAAATACTGAACTAGTAAATACTGAACCACTGCTCCTAGGGGAAAAACAGGGTTGGACTGCGAACCCCTGGTCACATTTTTCACCACGTACCCGTGAACTGATCAATACATAACCTTGTTTTATGTGTGTTTCTGTTTAAAGATGCGCTACTTAACATATACTATTGATTCATTAGCATCGAATCCATGACCAATAGCGCTATAGTCGTGCCTGAAGAAAGCTTCTCTAACACACAGGGCACATCACAGCCTTCTTGCGATTAGGAACACTAGACAGCACTTCAGCACTACACTTGGGGAACATTTTAAACAGTGAAGTCACCCAGTCACTGCACAGAAAAAACTTCAATAACTTGTGGCAAGACTTTGGACACTCCATTTAGCACAAAAATATGAAAAACATGGCAATAAAACAGACCACGAAAAGAACACTTGTTTACAGTGTGAGCGCCGAAACAAGGAGGCAGAGTGTTGCCTTATTTGACCTCAGCTGGGAATATGCGTGCTGAGAGATTCACGTTATTTGGCACTGTGCACATACACGTGTCCTTGAAAGATCATGAAGGTGCCATGAGTGTTGATTTGGGGGGTTACAAATATATTTTAGCAAGGAAGTGAACCTGCAAATATGGAATCTGAATAATGAGGATCAACTGTTCCTGTAAAATCTCTCATTAACCTGTTCTAATTTATTAATGCTGGTTCTTCTTGCTCGTGCATCATCAAAGTACATCACACTTCTGAAAATTTTGATACCTCATAATTTTGTTGAAGAAAGAATAGTTATATTCTTGGCTCCATAAATTCAATAAAATATTCATTTAAACTCATAAATGCCAATGAAAAGGATCAATCCAATGGATCTTTTTCATTTCTACATCATTAATTTCCTTCCTGTCTCCTCTCTACACACTCTATTACTGGAACAATTATAAACCGTATTAAGTAAGCTTGTTACAAGAACATCAAATAAGATGAAAAAATACTGTCAATATCCTTTTAGAAAAATGGGATGGTCCAAACTCTTGTCACAATATAATGGGTAATGAAGTTTTTCCTGTGGAGTGACTGACTAGATGAGAATATCATCTTTTCTTTCGGTCCTTAGAAATGTATCGTTTACACTCATACAATTGCTGAGTTTGAGAAAATTTATCTATGACATCACCAGCTAAAACTCAGTGTGAGATTTCACCTACAGTGTCAATTTTACCATCATTATTAGAGCCAAGGGTACTGCTGTCTCTTTGCATTAATCACCTGATTTGTTTAATCACTATGATATGTCTTATTCTGTCAATTTCCTTCTCTTTGCTTTTATGGGCAGAGAATGAAAAATCCTGAATTCTAAACATTGCCTAATAATATTTAAAAGAAGAAAAAGACTTAAAAGACGTTATCTCCAGGCTTCCTTTTTAGCTTCTTGAAGGATCATGCCATACTTTTACAAATTCAATTAGAAAACTGAAAAATAATAAGCAGTTGTTGTTTCACTTGCAAGTGATTTACTTCATTATTATTCTTCCAGGTGATTCCACCATTCTTCCATTTTCTTATTATTTTAGTCTTTTCTAAATTATAGGTGGGAATAATCAATGAGTAATGGTGAAATATTTCCTACGATGATGAAATAACAAGATGCTTCAAGATAAGAAGAAAACAGATCACTATGATTCCATAATGTTTTGTATGTATGAATCCAATGTATCCATAAGCTAACTGCAAGAAAGAATGAGTTTTATTCTATTTTGTTTAAAATAAACATCCTTTTTGTTCTAAGATCTGTAAGAAAAAATAAAAGGCATAAAAACAGGCCGGGCGCGGTGGCTCACGCCTGTAATCCTAGCACTCTGGGAGGCCGAGGCGGGTGGATCGCTCAAGGTCAGGAGTTCGAGACCAGCCTGAGCATGAGCCGAGACCCCGTCTCTACTAAAAATAGAAAGAAATTATCTGGCCAACTAAAATATATATAGAAAAAATTAGCAGGGCATGGTGGCGCATGCCTGTAGTCCCAGCTACTCGGGAGGCTGAGGCAGTAGGATCACTTAAGCCCAGGAGTTTGAGGTTGCTGTGAGCTAGGCTGACGCCACGGCACTCACTCTAGCCTGGGCAACAAAGAGAGACTCTGTCTCAAAAAAAAAAAAAAAAAAAAAAAAAAAAGGCATAAAAACAAGTCAATGTTCATTAACAGTTAGAACTATACAGAAAAACTCAAAAACTAGCCCGAGGGCTAAGGAATGCTGTAAGAAACAGCCAAATAAAATCTGTTCAAGCATCATCTGTTGCCATTGGGTTGAGGATTCCATATTATTCACTGTCTCCTATATGAAGCTTTGTTTGCAAGAGATACTTTTCTATTTTTATTTTACTTAATATTTGTAAAAATTCCTCTAAGGAGCAGGTACACTTCCTCTTTTTGCATGAGATCCTATAAAGGAACTGTATCTTCCTTCCGACATCAAGACCTTCAAATCCACATCTGAAAATCAAATTTTTTATTATGCATAAATAAGCTTAGATCCTGTATATCAGGGCTGCTCTTTTCTCTAGTCTTGACTTTCTACTCTGACTTAATCCTGATTCTCTTCTGCAAGCTTTAAGAGATTATTTCATTTCAAATGTTCTTTTTACAAGCCACCAAAAATCTTGTATGCAACAAAGACAGTTATGAAAAACTAACGTCATCTCTAATACTGTTTCACTGCTAAGCCCATTTACTGTTCTTCCTTCTCTCTAAGATATAGCAACTCTTCCACAGACTGCCTGATTCATGGAAGGGCAGGTATGAAGAGTGGCCTCGTGTGGAATGACACCACAAGGAAGAGTTCATCAAAAATGAAACTTCCTTCCTTAAGGATGTCTATTTAAACAGGAGAGTCACACAGTGATTTATATGTAAGAATGTTTGCTGCTGCATTACTTAAAATAAAGCAAATAAATTTAATGAACCATTTCTCCATCATTTTACCTTAAAAACCATGATTTGTGACACAATTAAGCACCTGAGAAAATGCTCATAATATTAGCAATGACTTTGTCTTTATTTAAATATAATTTATACCTTAAAATCTGGAAAAAGTATACATCAAAATATTAACAATAAGTTTCAGAAGGTAAAGCTACAAGTGATTTGGTTTACTTCTAATTTTTTTGCTCTTTAAAATTTTTTAGAAAAACAAGAAGAATTAAATTTCTGTATTAGAAAAAAGGCATCATATGATGATAAGAAAGATGGTCAAACAAATGTACAATGTATTGTACAATAACAGAAAGAAATACAAACAATAAAGATTGAAAAGAAAGATGCATAACTGTCATTATTCACAGATAGGATTACCCATAAAAAACCAGATTTCAGAGACAAATCATCAGAATCAATATGAATTGTGAAAGGTTAGTAAATATCACCTCAATGTACAAATACTAAATGCATTTCTCTATGTCAGCAGCAATCTGAAAAATAAGGTTTAAAAAAGATACTATTACAATAGCAACAAAAATATAAGGTACATAGAAAGGCAAATTTTAAAGGCACAGGAAGGGTAGATGTCTTAAACATGGAACCAAAATAAGAAATCATTAAAAACAAAAAACACCAATTTCAAAGATGAACATTTGTTCATCAAAAAACACCATGAACTCAAACCCAATGTGATATCCAGGATTGGATCCTGGAACAGAAAGAAGACATTCATGGAAAAATGGTTAAGTCAAAACAAAGCCTACAGTTTAGATACTAATAATGTACCAATGTTAATTTTTTAGTTCTAACAAATGTAGGTCAAGCACAGTGGCTCATGCCTGTAACCCCAGCACTTTGGGAGGCTGAGGCAGGAGGACTGCTTGAGCCCAGGAGTTTGAGGTTACAGTGAGCTATGATTGCACCATTGCCCTCAGCCTGGGTGTGACAGAGCAAGACCCTATCTCTAAAAAAAGAAGAAAAAAAAAAGTGCCATGGTTACATAATAAGAAAATGGGCAATGGATATGAACAAACATTTCAAAAGAGGAATCATAGGAATTATTAATATATATTTATATATATGAAAAGATGCTCAGTATTGTTAGTACTTGGGAAAAGCAAATTAAGACCATATTTTATACTTGCTAGTTTGACAGTAAGTGTTGGTGAGGACATGGCTCAATGAGAACTAATACACACCACTAGTAAATATGTACACTGGTCCACTCGCTTCAGCAAATAATTTGACGCTATCTTGTAGACGTGAACATTTACATACCCTATGATTCAAAAATTCCATTCCTAGGTTTTTATACCTTAGAAAAACTCTCACAAATGTGTACTAGGAAACATGTAAAAGAATGTTTATTGCAACACTGTTTATAAGGCAAGGGAAACTCAAAAGTTCATTTACAACACAACAGAAAAACAAATTGTCCTCTATAATATTGACACAGTAATCTTATAGGGATATATATGTATGATTAAAAATTTCAAAGCAAGGCAATGATAAACTTCAGAACAATGGTAATCTCTGTTGGGGAAGGGAACAGCAAGGGAGCAGGAACTGGGAAGAATATACTAGCAATAGCAACAAGGTACTGGAAATGCTCTTGAATGGGTTCACGCATGCTCATTTTATTATATTTTAAAACTACATATATGCTATATGTGACATCATAAAAATATCTATGGTGGTTTTAAGGTTAAAGACAGGATATATATAAAATGATCGAACACAGTGCTCAATTTATTAGCAGCAGGAGAAGGTGGCTTTCATTTCAATAAAAATTTATCGAACACTAAGAGCTAAGCACTGGAATATGGAGATGAATAAGATACTTTCTTCCCATAGAAACATCTGTGGCCTGTTTATATACTTAACAAAGCATGTGCTTTGCAGACATCATTTGTTAAGTCTTAACAGTTTATCTTGCCAAAATAAACACTGGTAACATATCTTAAGAGGAATTTAGAAATAGTATCCTCTGACCTACGCAGACCCAAAAGGAAAAAAAAAGCAGGACAGTTTCTAAGACCTATCTTTGTTGTTTTTTAGTATATATATAATACATTCCATCATAGTTTAATTATTCACATACAGAAAAGTATAAATAAAAAGTACATGTCTTATATGCCTTTCTATTATTGAAAGAGCTTTCAATAATCCCTCCTATAAAGCCCTGAAATTAGATAAAACAGACGATCACATGTAAACTGTAAGAGCCTCAACTCCTTGGATGGCAATATGAAATAAAACCTATAGACTTCTGAAAAGGCTTCTGGGTTCTTTTGGACACCGATACAAGCAACTCATTGAGCAAAGCGTGAGAAATTCGGTTGATGAAATTGGCAACTAAATCTTTCAGTCTAACCACAGAGCGCTGAAACCTAACCTAGTGCTTTTTCATAATACCCTGGCCCTGCTCCATGGCCGCTCTGGCTAAAACCCAGCAGCAAAGAAAGCAGCACGTGCACAGAGATGACTAAGGAGACCAAGCGAGACGCTATGTGCTCATGACCTGGGTATTGTCAGGCCTGCTGCCAGAGAGGCTTTGGAGAGGGGCTTAGAGCTTATGAGACTACTTGACCCCACTTTACTCCATTTGGAAATGGAGGGTGGAGAAAGTAATCAAAATATGATATCAGCACTTATCTTTCAATGACCATAATTAGCCTGGAAGTGTAGATGAGTAAATCTGCAACCATTCAGTCACAGAAAAAAATCTGCTTTTATGTTTTGGAACTTATGTTGAATATATAATTCCAAAGTAGCGGTTAATTTTGTCTATGAACATACTGTCAAATGAAGCTTTGGAAAGACAACTTTCAGTATATAAACCTGCCCCCTCCTTTGACACTGAATCAAATTTCAGAGATTAAAATCTAAAAATCTATGATTCCAACTATATGACATTCTGTAAAAGGCAAAACTATAGAGACAATGAAAACATCAGTGGTTGCCAGAGGTTGGGGGAGGGGGTGAACAGGCAGAGCACAGGGGATTTTCAGGACAGTGAAACTACTCTGCAGGATACCATCATGGGGAATAGTATACATTCGTCCAAACATATAAACGTACAACACCAAGAATGAACCCTAATGGAAACCATGGACTTTGGGGGATAATGAGGTGACAAAGTAGATTCATCAATTTTAACAAAAGTACCACTCTTGTGTGGGATGTTGATGTGAGGGACTGCATGTTTGGAGGATGGGGGGATATGGAAACTCTGTAGTTTCACTCAGTTTATGCTATGAACCCAGAACTGCTCAAAATATAAAGTCTGGCCAGGCGCAGTGGCTCATGCCTGTAATCCTAGCACTCTGGGAGGTTGAAGCAGGAGGATTGCTTGAGCTCAGGAGTTCGAGACTAGCCTGAGCAAGAGCAAGACCCTATCTCTACTAATAATAGAAAAATTAGCTGGGTGTCTTGGCGCATGCCTGTAGTCCCAGCTATTTAGGAGGCTGAGGCAGGAGGATCGTTTGAGCTCAGGAGTTTGAGGTTGCAGTAAGCTATAAAGATGCCACTGCACTCTACTTGGGCTGACAGCAGCAACAGAGTGAGACTCAAAAAATGAATGAATGAACGAATGAATAATAAATAAAGTCTATCTATATTTAGATTGATCTACTATATAAATCTAATATCAAATATTATAAAAGTATATAAGATAAACCTCATGCTAGGGCAGTTATATTAATAAGTTAGACTATATACTACAAACAACCCCAAATCAGTTACTCCTAACAAAGATACTACTATGGTTACTACCAGATATTTGCTATAAACCATCCCACTAGTATAGATTTTTCCCCCATGAACAGCAAATAACCACCATAACAACTCCAAATCCTTTCCATGAAATTACAACATTCTTTCTGTTGATCATCAAAACTATCTCCATATGTGAACATAAATAACATGAGTTAGATAAGAGTATATAATTCATAGATATTTTAAAGAATGCAATGAGATGGGTATGGGCAATTAATTGTCACAGAAAATTTTATTTCTAAGGAATAACTTTTAAGAACTTCGAGTTCCATATTTCCAGCTTGGAGCTGATGTACTATGTTATTCTTTCCAAGAATTTGCGAGTGAAAACAAATTCAACTATCAAATACTATAGACGCTGATGAAAAAGTGCCAGGAACACTGGCTGGAAGTTCACTAGCAGTGTCTGCTTATAGACATGATAAAAACCTCATTTGGCAGGAATAAGTTATGCAACAAAAACTTTGCTTGCAATAACAGGAGAAGAAAAAAGCTGCAGGTAAATATGGGGAGGGAAGATCTATCAATATACTGTATTATTTCTTATTCTTGGTGGCTGACACATAGTTGTTCACTTTCTTAGTCTTTATATTTTTATGACATATAAAATGAGTACTTTATATGAAATATTTCATAAGTTTAAAACTTATAGACACTGGCACAACCCCCATGTCCAATGACAGATTGCAAATAATGTTTGTATTGCACAGTGTAAAACATTAACAAGGACATGAAAGATTAAAAACTGAAAGAGCTATACTATTAGTTTCTGTAGATTCTTTCCTAGTATAATTTCATTTAAGGTTAATATAGCAATAATAGAAGTGTCAGAAATGTCACAAATAAAACTTCGTGAACTCTGTTTAAAAATGTATGAATTTAGAAGTCTCTTAATGTCAAATGCAAAAGAAATTAATTTATTATCTAGTTATTTTTATTTTTTTCTAGCTAGTCCTTCAAGTACAGAATTAACTTCAGACTACCTATGCAGCTGACTGTATTCCTGGCTTCTGAAATCCCCCAAGAGAAATTGATTTAGTAGATAAGTATTGCAGCTGTTAGAAGAATCCTATAGATAGATCACTTAAAAAAAAAAAAAAAAACCTCCACAAAAACACCAAGAATCCAAGTTGTAGTTTACATAAAGATTTTTAAATGTTGTACTCCTGGATATTTTCTTCCTTTTGGAAAGGCATACGAGTTTCCAAATTATTTTTTTCTTTTTAAGAGACAGGGTTTTGCTTCTGTCACCCAGGCTAGAGTGCAGTGGTCCAAACATA
>CM052445.1:2362437-2400163 GCA_028533085.1 Varecia variegata
CATTTAAGGTTAATATAGCAATAATAGAAGTGTCAGAAATGTCACAAATAAAACTTCGTGAACTCTGTTTAAAAATGTATGAATTTAGAAGTCTCTTAATGTCAAATGCAAAAGAAATTAATTTATTATCTAGTTATTTTTATTTTTTTCTAGCTAGTCCTTCAAGTACAGAATTAACTTCAGACTACCTATGCAGCAGACTGTATTCCTGGCTTCTGAAATCCCCCAAGAGAAATTGATTTAGTAGATAAGTATTGCAGCTGTTAGAAGAATCCTATAGATAGATCACTTAAAAAAAAAAAAAAAAAACCTCCACAAAAACACCAAGAATCCAAGTTGTAGTTTACATAAAGATTTTTAAATGTTGTACTCCTGGATATTTTCTTCCTTTTGGAAAGGCATACGAGTTTCCAAATTATTTTTTTCTTTTTAAGAGACAGGGTTTTGCTTCTGTCACCCAGGCTAGAGTGCAGTGGTCCAAACATAGCTCATTGTAACCTCAAACTCCTGGGCTCAAGGGATCCTTCCTCCTCAGCCTCCTACATAGCTGGGACTACAGATATGCACCACCACGCCCAGCTAATTTTTTTTTTTTTTTTTTACTTTTTGTAGAGATGGAGTCTTGCTACATTGCCCAGGCTGGTCTCAAACTCCTGCCATCAAACAATCCTCCTCCTCAGCCTCCCAAAGGGCTGGGATTACAAGTGTGACCCACTGCACCCAACCTGAATTTCCAAATTCTTAATGCAAAGGAATACATATGTATTAGACACCATGGTATATGGTAGGTGCTCAATACATACTTACATAATTAAATAGTGGGCTAATGTCTCAGAGACTCACCCAAATTACATGGGGTAGAAGGGCAATCCCTCTTTTCCACCTCACTCTAGCACTCATTTTTAAACCCCGGGCCCACTGGATCTGGTTATGTTTTTAATGCTAACATTATAAACAATATAAGGGATACTACACAGAGTAATAGTGATGACAGTAAGTAAGCTTTAATCTAAATCTTCTATATTGCAAGTCTAAGAATTCTGTGAAACACTGGTTCTGCATTAGGATTGGTGTAACAAATTTCAACAATCAGCGCTGACTGATATACAAGTCATAAAACAATACGTGGTAAAATTATGATCCAACTAAAATGAAAACACTGAACTAATTTTTAAAATACTCTTTTAGTAAAAATCTGTATTTAAGGTGTAATAACTAGTTTTCTTCAAACTATCTTAGTATTAGCTAAAGCTATTGTTATTATTAAAAAGAAGTATACTTTTAATGTGCATGGTTTAAAAAATACTCATGCATTTCACTTCATGTTTTTCTTCACTCTTACAAACCAAGGAAATTAACGAATATGCATGATGGGTAGGCAGGGGACTGACTGACAGCCGTCCTGCTCTCTCCAGTTTCATCAATCTATTATTTTCTAGTGGTCAGAACCTTGTGGGGAGGAGGCTGACAGGGATTTTCAAACAACTCATCCTTTCATGAGTGAAGGCACAAAATAGGCTCCTCAATTACTAACACCACCATTCCAGAGAACTATTTTCCCTCTTCTCACTGAGATACCCCAAAATTTCTGCTCCCACTTCTCAATCTGTAATTTGGCTTCAACATATTCCTTTCACCACATCTCCTCTCTACAAAGTAATTACCCAACAAGCCAGGGAAACGAGATTTTGAATCAAGACTGCTGACCTTTAAATGCACTCACTCACTCACTCCACAAATTGCAAAATTACTATACTGCATTGCACTCCATAATGAATTTCCTAACAACTGTATCAAGTGCCTTTTTCTTTACCACCTTGTCCTGCTGGTCTTGAGACTGGGCCACAAATTAACTAAAATTAAATGTAAAGCTATTCCTTTATAAACAATCTACCACTACCAACCTCACACACATACCCCCCAAAATGCACATACAAAACAATTCATTGCCGTGACGGCTTCTCTGTTCAGGTAATTCAACATGCTGGCATGGCTTCACTCTGATGATCCTACTTGTGGGTAGAACTCAAATTTTCCACTGACAAAAGAAACCAAGGAAGAAAGTATACAGTTCAGATCACATTCTCCTCAAATTTCTCTGAACCAATTCAAATGTGTGCTCTAGTATTATAAATATTTTATAAAATAGTTGATATATTAATATGAACAATTATTGTTAGGATTTTTATCTTTAAGGCAATATTGTTTCTTCTCTACAATCACTCTCACCTCTTCAGTACAGCAATAGATAATAATTTGATTTCTGGGGTATAATGAAAAATTCTCGGCTTTGGAAGCTTCAAATAATATCAAGAAACTTTAACAGCCACAGAACAACTTGGCTGAAGGCTAGCATTGCTCTCTGTGAACACAGACTCAAGTAACTGCAAGTCAGGGTGGTCATAAATAGTCTTTTCACTCACAGGTTAAAGCCACTAGGCAAGGACATACTTCAAAATCACATTAGTACCAAGAAAGTTTCTTCCCAAGATGCTCTTTTTTTTTATTGCTATAGCAACATAATCACCACCAAAGACATGAATTGCTATTTTTAAAAAGATAATCTGTATGTATTCCTAAACAAACATAGATCTGAAAAAAGTATTATCACAGTGAAACAAAGTCCACATGTGGAACCTGTTTTCCTACTGGGAAAAGAAACTTTCAATACTGAAGAAAAATAGAAAACATTTCACAAAACTAAAATTATAAAAATTTTTAAAAATTAAAATTATAATTAATTTGCACAAAACAAAACTCAACAAATGGTGTAAGATAGTACATATAATATAGGCTTTCAATAAATGACATTATAAGGGTTCATTTTAAACATTAATATTTTACATTTTATTGTACACACTGTATAGGAACTTTCATGTAGTTAATCCATGCCATAAAGCAGCAGAAGGAATGATTATCCTGATTTTACCAGTGAGGAAACACGCTCAGAAAAGGTGAAGCGGCTTGGCCAAGCTCCTGCACTTTAGTACTACCCGGCCCGTGACTGTATCATCTCCCTCCAAAGTTTGATCTTTCTACATCACACTGAGTCCCAAAGTTGTTTTTTTATATGCTTAATATTTTGAATTTTGCTTAAGAGACATGTCTTTATGTATCTTTCCATCTCAGGACAACTATATGCTATGTACTAGTATTACAAAAGATGACACGTTCTCTGTCCCAGAAGGTCCAATCTAGTTAGGCCAGATTTATTTACGTACTCCTGGTACCAGCTGTACACTCCCTAGACCCCCCATCCCCCAGCACACACAAGATACAATGAAAGCTGCTTGAGGCTAGTCTTGAGGCAAGTCACCATGCAGGGGCCACCCCCTCAGCAGCCCTCAACTTCATCAAACCTCCATGACCTAGCTTCTATGATTAATGCAAAGCTTTAGACAAATCTGTTCCTTCCGTCCTTTTCAATAGGTGACCAATTATTTTTAAAAAGAATTTTTAAATATCATAAACAGATCAATTTAAAAAATTGATTAAAAGAAGTAACACTTTTCTTAAATGAAACCTGTTAGGTACATCATTACTAGAGCATGCCTTCTTGTGAAACAAACACAATATGCATCTACTGCTCTGAAAAATGTTTCTAAGCTTCCTATATTCCAACACTCCTTTGTCAACCCTTGACAGAAAAACTGTTTATTTCCTAAGTTGTCAATGTCTTAATCAAAATAAATGAATTCTGAAGTTAAAATTTGCAAAGCAAGAATGTCATGTATCTTCTAGCAATTCTTCTCTAAAATGTTTAGGAACACTCTTTAACTTACAAACAGAACTAAAAGGTAGCTGAGTTCCTAAGTATGTGACCAACATGCTCTTTAATCCACCTGGTATAGAGAGAAAATAAACGAAGGGGGAAAGGGAAACTACAAGGAACCATGTTAAATGAAAGCTGACTAGTTCAGAATCTGTGATCATTTGACAGGGGTCTGAGTAAAGTTTAACTATTTAAAATTTCCCTGAATTTTTATGTTTAGAACATAAATTATCCCCCTGAAAATTTCAAATCTGACATATGATAACTTTAAACTTCTATTCCTTTACCTACATTTCTTCTACCATGTAAATACTTCCCTGACCCGGTTCCTTTCCTCATCAAGTCACTGACGTGCTCAATTACATAAACACAATCATTCCTGAGTTCTTTATTCTCTGAACACATCTGAAGGGATATAAAAAAGTCATATATGCATCACCAGACCACCACCAAACAACTTAGGATTTAACATGAAATTATAACTGGTATCTACAAATATTCTTTTGACTCTAAAATCTTTGGAAAAGTTCCACATTTTGATTCATAAAAAGAAAAATTAGTTTCAACAATTTAGTAACTACTTTGTAGGAAAAAATCAGTTATTTTCCATGATCAATGCAGGTGTTCACAGTAATTGTTACAAAAGCAGCTTTGTTGTCAAGGGGCTTTAGTCCATGTTTTCTAAATTTAAATATAAAATTTGGAAAATGTCCATGTAAAAATTTGTACCAAAAAACATCTTTAGTATTGTTATTGGCCTTAATTTTAATGTAAATTAAATTCTACCAAGACATATTATTAAACCATATCACCAAATAAATAAGGAGCACACTGTAATCAAAATAAGCATGTTACAATGATTTCAAACAAATTATGCTTAATTTCCAAGTAAGTCCAAAATAAAAATTCTCAAAAAAATTAAAAAATTATACATAATCACAACCATACTGCAGCAGCACCTGGTAAACTTAATCAAAGTTTTCATTATTAAGATGGGCTTTCAACATAATTTTTAAAAATTTTTTTATCAGTTGCATTTAAGAGTCACATAATTTTTAATATAAGCATTTCATTCCATTTTCTACATTCAGGTACTAAATTCTCTCAAAATTAAAATCTTAAGACCAATAAACATCACCTACTACAGTAATTTTAATCAACACATTTTTAAAAGTCATGTTACCCAACGCATGTTGCCAAATAATTTGCACATGTAAACAAAACATAATTTTAACAATAGCTACTAGCACTCAATTAAAATAATTACTTGTCATGAGAAATGTTCCAACAGCACAGCAAATTTCCTTGTGAACAACACAAATTTATTTTAGAACAATCACTCACCACTTCTTCCAATGCAGCACTTCGCCCAAAAGAACAAGTGAGGTGTGTGAGGCAGTTAACAAAGGAGGAGAAAAGTTCATTTGGAATGGCAGTTAAAACATTTCGAGGGAACACAGTTATCAAGTTGCTTATAATGCTGGAGATTCCCACAGCCTCAGAATCTTCTATTTCAATTCTACAAACCAAATAATGAGTATTTTTAAGTGACAGAAGAAAAGTTACAATAACTCATTTCCAAACATGCAAATATTCTTACTCATTTTAAATGGTATGTCTCTGTGCATTAACTTCAAATTACCCATATTTTACTTCAAAATATAAGAAGGGGAAAAAATAAATCACTTCTTTTTTTCCTCCACTGTTAAACACAAAGAAAAAAGGAAGAGTTCCTTTTTCAGTTAGAAAGGGCAAGTATACCTACCCATTGATAGTATTCAGTAATCCCTCAATGAAGTGTGCTAGATAATCAACTTGTGATCCTTCATCAGGGAAGATGGGTCCATGAAGAGAAGCTAACTGGGCAAGGCACTGCAGAGAATCTTGTGCCATATCTGAATCTTCTCTGATTTTTCGATGTACCTGTTAGAAAGAATTACTAATCCATAAAAATAAATTCTTCTTTTGTAAGGGTCACGTGTCTACCATGCCAAATGAGGCAAGAGAAAAATTCACTGTAGCTGGTTATTTCTAGAAAATTAATTCCTGAATTAAACTAAATTTGAATTAAACTAAATTGTCCCTCAGTCCACTTTATATCAAAGGCCATGATTTTAAACATATCAATTAATTCTTAATTGAGGGCTACCTACATTTTGAAAATTGAACTGTCTCCAGCATGTTATGACAAAGAGAGAAACAGATGCCAGGCAGTCAGACATACTGCTTCTTCTAAAAACAGCAACGACAGTCATCTGTATTATGCTAACTATGCCTAGCTACAGCTTCTTGCTAAAGTTAGCAGACAAGTTCAATCAAGAGTATATAGATGCTGCTTTAGTGGAAGTAAACAGTTGCACACTGAGAAAACCAATATATTGCTAAATCTCTAGACAATCATTCATTCATTCAACCAACACGTAAGCACACTCTTTCATTAATTCTCATATTGCCTACAATTTGTTTGAACGTCATTTTATCCTACAACATTGCCATTAATAAATGCTAAAATCTTTTTAAATAAAAACTTTAAATTATACTTAAATCCATGTAAAAGCTCACCTAGGTTTTATTTCAATGATGTAATATGGATGTGAAACACCTGGTATACAGTGCTCTATATGAAGGAAATGCTCTCAAAATATTGCTCCCTAATTGTATAGTATTGATATTCTCAGATGGTAAAGGTTTCATTTCTGTGATGTGACATAATTAAAATAACCACGAAAAATTTCATGAAGAAATATGGTAACTGTTAATCTAAATCCATCCAACATTTACCGTGACCCTTTCCTACTTTCCATAAGCACTACCCCCAGCCCTTTTCTTTCCTACATAAAGTTATCTACTTTGTGAATGTTATGTAATACTGACCATTTATTCACTATTTGTTTCAGGTTATGTCCACTTTGACTCTGCAAATCATTTATCAATTACTTGAGGATAGAACATTTCCTTCAAGTACTCACTGGTATGCTGGGGCACAATGACCACTTGGTCCTTGCTCACTGAATGATTCCATTAATCCTTAATCCTTATACTTCTTAAGCTTCTTGTAATGAAATTTAAAATACTAAAATGACTCTAAAAAACTACCAAGTTAATGGATCTACTGATATGCTCAAAATATGTTATACTCTTTGGAGTAGTACAGGCATTGGCAAACAACAGCCCACAAGCCAAATCTGGCCTCCTGCCTATTTTTGTATGGCTGCAAGCTAAGTTTTCTCATTTGGGCGGAAATCAAAGAATAACATTTGTGACCTGTGACAATTCTACAAAATTCACATTTTAACAACCATCAGTAAAGTTTTAATGGAACGCCGCCAGGCTTGTTTGTTTATACGTCATCATGTATGGTTGCTTCTGCACTACAAGGGCAGAACTGGATATAACCCTATGACCTGCAAAGCCAAAATTATCTATTATCCAGCCCTACACAGAAAAAGTCTGCCAATCCCTGGTCTAGAATACAAATGTTTTTCAAACTGTATTCCAATGTATTTTAAGTTTTATATAATAAATTCAAAGTACAATTGACAAATCTATATATGCACATTATCTAGTTCATGAACTTTTGAACTCAACTCATAAATTCTTTATCTGAAATCCTTAACTAAATTTTTATCATCATGCCTTGGAACCTAACCAACATTTAAGCATGACATCCAGGGATACATTCTATCAACAGATGTAATGTAATCTGGAACAACAGAAACCCATCTCACAATCTTCTCTACCCAGAGAGCCAGATGGTTGCTCGTTCCTGGTCTAGAAGTAAGGAATCAAATGAAAGAATACCCTCCATGAAATGGCTAATGTTGACACTATAATAAAATAAAATAAATTAAAAATAAATAACTGTCCTTAGCAATTGCCTATATTGTTCAAGTTTAATTTATGTTCCTTGAAATACAAACATAAAACTCATCATTCTTACAGAATATAGATTCTTGCCCCTCTTCCAATGTCAGCATTACAAAAGAGTTCTGCCATATCTGAACATGTATTTCAATATGAACTGTATTATACAATTAAAAACTGAATTCACCACCTGAATATGGGAAAGGGGCAGAGGAATAGGAGGAAGTAAAGTCTAGCAGGACACCCACCAAGGTGAATGGTGAGGCTATTCATCAAGACAAGGAATAAAAAGGAGAAGCAAGTCACTAAGATGACAAATTCTACTGGAACATGTTAAATCTGAGATGTCTGTGGGCTATCCAAATTAAAACATTCAGTAAGCACTTGGATTATAAGGCTCTGGAACTCTTGAGCAGCCTGTGCTGAATATAGATTTAGGAGTCATTGGTGAACTGGTGCCTAAAGTCCTACGTGTGGAAGAGATAGCCCCAGGAAAGTGTATACAGTCAGCAAGGTTGAGAATTAAGATAGGAATGCCAATATTTACGCAATGAGCAAAGAAAGAAGAGACCATAAGTGAGATCAAGAAGAATCTGTCAAAAAGGCAGGAGGAAAACCTAATGAGAGTGGTTTTTTTTAGCCCTTATGGAAGAAAGAAAAATAGAGAAGTTTGTAAACTTCTGAAGGGTACAATACAACTAAAAGCCTTCCAACATACTTATAGTCTAAAGATCAACATATTTAAAGTCTTGATCTGAGGCAACAGTATGTTTATATGTATCTATTCAAATCTAGCAAAATAGTGATATCCAGTGGAAAAGTGCTTTAAATTAGGCAACGAATTCATGTATGAGAAAATAAAGGTGACAAAAATTACATAAAAAGATTAGCCATTATAAATCTTGTAACAAATAACAAAATTAAAGTTGTTTATAAACTTCTTAAAATAACTAGCCACAAATATAAAATTGTTAAAATAAAGTAAAAAGGGTTAACTTGCAAATTCAAAAGTTATTTTCATGTGGTAGTTCACAGCTGACAGAAGCAGCTGTCTGGTATGTCTAGACAGCTGTTCAGATTTGGTGGAGTTGTTTCCAGTACTGCCAGCAAGTTTTTCACCTTTTCAAAAACTGCTGGAGTGGGATCTACTTTCAGTCAAGTGCATAATACAAAGACTTGAACTTGGATTCGTATCAAAACAATTCCTATCAGATGAGGCAGGCAATAGAATTTTAAAATTTAGTTACAATAATTTCTTTGATCTTGATAGTGTTTTTAGTCATTTCTCTGATTTTAAAAAGAAAATGCAAGGTGATTAATGCTCAGTCTGAACATTTCTATAGAAAATGTCTATTATCTACACCCGTCAATGGGTAACCTTGTTCTAGATATTTTTAAATATATAACCACATTAACTACAATACTTTAAATGGGTCCATCAAAAAAGGCATTTGTAAGGCTCACACATAATATTTTTAAAACATGAAAAGAAACTATAATTAATGATTGGGATTAAGCAAAATAGCCTTTTTCTTTTTAATTGGTCTTCATTTGGGCTTTTGTCCAAGTCACTATATATAACTAACTTGTATACTCACCCTATAACTGCAAATTAGCATGCAACACACACACACACACACACACACACACACACACACACATTTTCCCCCAGGTTTTGACTATTCCATTGGGGACATTCATTGGCAAATCTGAGAACATACGGCTTACTTCCTGACATTTAGCCAATAATAAAAAGGACTGCTTAAAGTTATACTTGAAATCAATTTCTATTCAATAATACTAACTTAACCCATGACTGGTAAATATAATCAGTACATAGTAATAAGTACACTACTCTAGAATAGCAGTTCTCAAAATGTGGTCCAGGGACCTCCTAGAGTTTCCGAAGACCCTATCAGGATGTCTGTGAGGGCAAAACTACTCCCATAGTAATACTAAGACAGTATCTGCCTTTTCCATTCTCACTGTCATACACATATACAGCGGAGTTTCCCTGAGGCCACACGATGTGCAATACTGCAACCAATTAAAGGTAGCAGCAGATAACAGCATCTGGCTGTCTTCAAGTGAGCCTGACGTTATAGAGATTCGCAAAACTGTAAAACAATGCCACTTTTCTCACAAAACTTGCTTTGTTTTCAAAAATATAGTTAGTTGTTCACTAAAATGCTGTTTATGTTAATATGCAATGGTTTCTTATTGCTATTTTAATGAATAAATTATTTTTTAAAGTTCTCAGTTTGAATTTTTAATAGGATAAATATTAATAGCTATAATCCACATAAACAAAAGCTCTCTGGGGTCCTCAATAATTTTTCAGAGTATAAAGGAATCCTGAGATAAGAAGTTAGAGAACTTCTGCTCTAAAATATTGAACCTTTCATAACTAAATAATGCTTTTACAAATTAGCAAGGATCTTCTTATATAATTTCTGTTCAAGCAAATATATATTTGAGAAGAGAAGCCTTTGGGGAGAAAAGCAACCTTTCCTTTTTTACTTAAAAAAGATACAAAGGCATTTCCTCTTTTCTGTGGCCCTTGCTACTAGAGATGAAGACTAAGACTTACGGTGAAGAAAAGCTCCATAACTCTGCTGTCCAGAAGAGTCTCCCGCCAGGACTCTGTTGGCTTCAATAGCACATTTTGTGAGGATTCAAACATAGCTATATAATGTCTGCCCAGTTATCTGGTGTCAAGGTCGACAACAATAACATTCTTACTTTGTCTAAAGTATAAGTATATCCTAAATATAACAGGAGCTATCCAGAAAGAATGTAATGGTAACAGTTTAAGCCTCTTCACATATGCTACATAATTCATGCATGAAGCGAAGGAATAAAAGACATTAAGTGCTAGAAAAAAAGAATGCTATAGGAATGTAAGATAACAGTTTCTTTGTAATTATGTGTCATGCTGCAGGGATATAGAAACTTTGATAATCAGAGATCTCAATGGTGGCAACAGAAGGAAAAACACTAATTGCAAAAGACATGCCAAAATATATACAAAAAGAAGAATCAATTTCGGCAAGTTTATCTCATCATTTCCCACAATATATTATAACAGCTAAAAGCACAAATAGAAAATAGCATTTTTCCAAAAGAAATATATTCACTGGGAAAACCAGGGGGCAAAAACCCAAGAAGAGTAAACATACATCATATCAAAGAACAAAAACTACCACAGATCACAGTATCCAAATACCAAGCCAACAAAGAAATAATCCATTGACAAAAAACTTCACAGATGCTTATTCAAAATTCCCACAGACTAAACAGCAAGTTACATGGTGTGCAGGCATTCAATGTCAAATATGCTTCAAACAGAATACTGTTTTTGACATAAAGTAACTAACATATTTTAGGTGTTTATGAATACAATTCATTCAGTAACACTGCCACAGTAACTGAGGCTTTTGATAAATGAGAAATTGGGGATAAAGACAGTAGTTATGCCTCTTCCATTGCTATTCAAATGCACAGCCAAAATACCTCAACTAGGCAACATTCACATCACTAAATGAGAAATCTTAACAATAGTTGTCCAAAACTATAGTTTGTAAAAATTAGATAGAAATTAAAATGCTATATTTTCATTAAAGCCCAAACCATTATTTTTAAAGAGAAACTATTAATCACAGAAAAAATTAAAAGCTGTGCTAATGCTTTGGAAACCCTTTTTTAGAAAGATTATTGCTGACCTCCCTTTAAAATAGCTAATTTTATTTTGTCTCACTGTGAGTTGTCTGCAGGAAAGAAGTTAAGGCTTGTTTCTGAAAAGTCACCTCAAAAATGTTCCACAACTCCCTTAGATTAACAAAAGTGAAACTCAAATCAGATTCATTTAAACTTTACTTCTTTCTTCCTTATCTGCCCTCTTGTGGAGGTAGAGGGAAAGAGTAGAAAGCCAAAAAAAAAAAAAGGAGCTACTGGAACTCAAAATAAAGTAAGCCTGAATTTTAAAAAGAAGAGGAAAAAAATTAGCCTGTGAATACCAACAGTTATCAATATAACCTAGGCTCATTTTCTCACTCGGCACTTATTCTGGCCTAAAGTTAATGCTGTATTCTTCATTCAATACAATATACTGATTCAATACCAGATCTTTTTATTGTGGTTTAAAAATGAAGGCTTGATTATCTTTCATAGAAAAAACCTGAAATATTTATGAATGAAACTTAGATCTGACATCTAGGATTTGCTTCAAAATAGTCTGGGGACGGCAGAGTATAGATGAACGAAGGCTGGCTGTGAACTGATTGCTGGTAAATCTGGGTATCCTCCCTACTGTAAATCTTTGAGATTTTCCACAATGGGAAGTGGGGGAGACAGTAGCATATGAAATAAATTATCTGAGTAAGGCAATCAACTCTTTGTAATTAATAAAAGTAGAAAAATACCCCATTTATTCTTTTCCAGTTTTATTTCCCTTTATTTTGAACATGCCATTTATTTAATTGAAAGGTAATTTTTGGTATATAAACTTTGGTAATAAAATGTATTTATTAATAAATGGCTATACTGTATACTGTGTTGAGCAAAAATGCAGAAATTATGACAATCTAATTCCATATTTTAGTTTACAGTCTGACATTAAAATGATACTAAATTGTTTATTTTTTAGCTATCCAAATCTAACAAAATATATGTATATAATTACCAAACATTTTTAACCAGGAAAATAACAACTTATTAATATTTTATATGTTCATAAAAGGTATCATGATTTTATTTTTAAATTGGGTGGGAAATGAGACACAAATGGGTTCACATAACCATAATAAAATGGTCTCAAAGCAGATGATCTGCCATTTTAGTAGCTAGCAGATGCATGTTCCCTCTGGATAAGAAGGAAAACACTTCAGGTGCTGCAACTCCAAGAAAAAGTTCAAACTTCCCTCCAAGATCTCCAGACGGTTCAAGCAAAGAAAAATAATATAGGTGGCAGAAGCAAAGGGAATAATATTTATAAATTTTGCTACTTTTGGAAATATGGAAAATCTTATTCCAAGTGAATGAAGAGTGTCTCCCACATTCTAACAAGGCCTGCCAGCTACAATACAGCAAGGGGAGTAACAATATTTAGTAAGTGGAAGATGATAACTTCAAAGATTAGTAAATCTTACCAAAGTATCAGTAGAAAAGTATAAAAGAAAAATAAATCTTATAAAAGAAAACTAAAAAAACCTAAACCAAGATTCTGGATTAATTCTCTCCTTTACCTTTTTTTAATTATAAAAAGTATATACTTCATATACTTCTGGATATCAATTATTTAAGGGAAAATAAATATGAATTTAAGAGAGGGCCTTTTCCAGATATGAAATGGAATTAATTTCAATCGCTCACCTAAACATCAGGTTCAAAATAATCCTCAAATCTTATTTTTTTTAATCTTGATTTTCCCCTCTTGACAGTAGTCTGTTTTTAAGTACACTGTTTCTGGTGCCCAACTACATAGTCAAATTTCTCTAAAAAGCTGATAACCAGAATATTGTTAAGATTTGAATTTCTTACATGTAGCCAACAGCATAGAGAGATTTGTGAGTTTAGTATGTGATACCTAGTCACAAAATAACTTTTCCCCATAATTATTTTAAAAGTCCATGTGAGTTTCATTTTCTAACTCCAACCTGGAAAGGATTTTTATCTCTGGCATGATGTTTGCCTTCTATTAAGAAAGCACAGCTGTAATGCAAAGAGGCTACCCTTATTGTCCATTAAAGAACCAATCAACAATACTGTAGACTTAACTACCTTCTTTTTAATCACCCAGTCTGGCAGTACCATTAATAATACCATGTTTTCATAATAAAAGGCACATATACTATAGTTTTTATGATAAGACACAATCCTATTGCTACAAATAATATCCCACTCTACTAAAAGAACATTTAACTATCCCCAAAAACATTTAAATAAAAAGTTTAACATAAAAACAACAAAAAGAACACTATAATAACGAACAGAACAAATATTTAAGAACAATGCTATTCTGACAAGAAATATGTGTTTCAGTTACCACATTGTACTGTGAAACTATTGAAGTTGTTGCCTCTGAATAGTAGACTACGCAGGCTCTTATGTGGGAGGGAGGCTTACTATTCATTGCACAGTATTTAGTATTACCTGAAATATTGTTATTTTCAATGTACATGTATTACTTTTCAGTTTTCAAAAACTAGAAGAGCATATCACAATGTGAGTAGAATACCTATATACAGATCTCAACCATATATTTACATTTTAAAGAATGTAAAGAATTAAGGTAATTCATTTTTAATCTGGTATTCCCAAATAATCACCTATTTCTATCTGTAGGTATAAGAAATTCAAAAATATCATCTCTACCCCTGATAAGTCTTAATGTAGAATACTATAAAAACCAAACAAAACCACTACCACCAGAATGCAAAAATGCAGCACTCATATTCTTAAAACAATATTTTTAAAATGATTTAAAGGTTAAATAAAGCAATAGTTTCACTTAAAAAATAGTAATTTTAATGAAACAATAGTTTCCCTGTTAAATGTTTTGGTTTATAGTCACTAATATGTTATAATATCTGGACATTACATTGCTTTATCTTTCTTAAATATGTCACCAATAAAAGTAGTCTGACAATGAACCCATGATTTACTAGACAATGTTTTATGACATGTACTACATGCTAGTCAGATTTTATGACTAGCAACAGATTGGCACTAGTTAAGTATGTATCATTTTTCCAAAGTTCAAATAAGAGTGTAATTCAAAATTTTTCTTGGGCTATGACTTTATATATTTTTCTAAAATAAATACTGAATTTGTATAATTTATATTTTTTATCAAAATAATTCATTTGTAACCAAACAAAACACAATTCCACCCATAAGAAAAGCAAATAGAGCTGCTTTCGGTCTTTTAATAATCCTCTATCTTTTAAAAAAAATTGTCAGCTAGAAGCAGTGGCTCATGCCTGTAATCCCAGCACTTTGGGAGGCCAAGGCAGGAGAATCATTTGAGGCCAGGAGTTCATGATCAGCCTAGGCAACATAGCAAGACCTGTCTCTACCCCCCACCCCCCCAAAAAAAAAAAGTCAGGTGTGGTGGTGCTGCAACTCTATAGCCCCAGATACTCGTGAGGCTGAGGCAGGAGGATCACTTGAGCCCAGGAGTTTGAGGCTACACAGTGAGCTATGATCATGCCACTGTACTCCAGCCTATGTGACAGAGCAAGACCCTATCTCTAAAAAACAAAAAGTAAAAAAAAAAAAAAAGAAAAATTTTCATCTGAATCTAATCTTCCTTTACCTTCCCATGTTTTCATCAAATTAAAGAATCAGGAGTTAATAGTACAATGATGTTTCTGTCACTGCACCAAACACAAGTCCACTTCCTCTTAGCAAGGGTTCCAGCAAAAGATCCAATTCTGAAGTGCTAAAACCCAACCAGTCTTCTAAACTCAACGCCATCATAATCCCCTGGAAAATCAGTTACAGCCAGGTGTAAATTCAACTGCACCAAAGAACAGTGAAGAATTACCTCTCCATTCCCTGCCCCCTCTCCCACAACAATCCTATCTAGCTCTAAAATTCTCTGCTTAGGAAAGCTCATCAACCTCTGTGAAATCAAAGGCATATAGAAATGTACCACCTGCCCTATTCTATAACTGCATGACCAGAGACAAACACACACTAGGCTAAGAGCCAGAAGGACAGCTTAAGCGCACCCTGCTACTGACTGTCACTGCATAATCCTACTAAGTCTTCTGTCTTGAGTTCTCGTACAACAAACAGTATTTTCAGTAAGTACATACATGTTAATAGGAAGCTATCTTTGGAAACACACAGGTCCTTAAATATGCAAATAAGTTCTTATTCATCTACTAACACCTTCGGTAAGGATATCAATTTGTAGTGGTGACTGACAGTAAAAAAAATTAAATGAGTCATACAGTAGCTACACCTTATCATCAAGCAAATACAGACAGTCTGAAGATTTCCACTGCCCATTCTTTTAAGTATTTTACAACATAGGAAGGTCTGTAGCAATAATGGATATTTTACTAAAGAAATACTCTCTCCATTTTCCCATGTTCTTTTTTACCCCACTTCATTAGTAACACAAGTGTCAGAAGCAAGAGGAAGCCTCATTTTTCTTCTTAAAGATTTAATCTCTTGCACTATTAATTTTTCTAACAACAAAACTGCTAATTCTCTTTCTGGCACAGCACAGAACCAATGAGCCTAGTCTTATACATGGCACTGAAGTCCAAGCAACTGCAAATCCTTTGAAATACAAGAAAACTGGTCTCACCTGAATTTTTTCCCAAGCCTTGCCTCCAAACAGTAAGGGTGGCTTTACTGGAAATCCAAAGTAGGTGAAAGCTTCTGCATCCCGCCACTACTTTACGATCCAGTTAGCTTTCCCCAAGAGATTAAGTTAAAAAAAAGTTTACCAAAACCAAATCAGATCCACAAAAATAGAATACCAATAAAAGACAGTGTAACCAAACTAAAAAAAGAAATATTACTGAAGCCAACATACCACACATATCTGCCAAACATTCTTATTACAAAATGATATTGTCATTTATGATTAGCGTTGCCAAAACCCTTAAGCATTTGTGGACACCAGGTGAACTACTAGCTGAACTATATTAGAAGTAAACAAACATCCAAGAACTGAGCTAACACTTTTGAACTGGCTTCCTTCAATAATTAAATAATAAATAGTTTTTGAGCATCATCTATACTAGGTGCTAACGATGCAGTGAGCAAAAAAAGCATGGTCCATGCTTTCAAGCAGCTTCGTGGAGGGGTAAACAGACATTATTGTCATCCCTCAGCATCTGAGTAGATTCATTTCAGGACCTCCTTTGGATACCAAATTGCATAGATGCTGGAACCCTGATATAAAATGATATGGTATTTGTGTAAAACCTACACACATGTTCCTATATACTTTAAATCACCTCTAGTTTACTTACAATACCTAACACAATGTAAATGCTATGTAAATAGTATTTTTTAATGTTTTTAATATGTATTATTTTTATTGTTGTATTGTTATTTTGTTTATTTTGAATATTTTTAAACTGCAGTTAGTTGAATCCAAAGATGCAGAACCCCAAAGATGCAGAACCCTCAGATACGGAAAGGTCAACTGTACTTAAATAATCTAAGGAATGAAAAATTACAACTCAGAAGTGAGCCAGATGGGAAGAAATAGTATGTAACACGCATACAGGAAGCGATAATATAAGTAACCTAACCTGGTCTAGGGTATGCAGCTGAAGTACAATAGCAGGTGACCAGGCAAAGACTGAGGATCCAGGCAGAGAAAGAGCATGTGCAAAGGCACCAGGGCAGAAGGAACAGTGGCCTATGAGTGCAACTCTACCAGAAAGAGCACGGAGGAGAGTGGTGAAAGGGAGGCAGAAATAAGATCATTCAGGATCTCAGCGTCCATTTTCAAATGGGTATGATGGCATAGGACCAGGACACTTTCTTTGTACAACAGTGCTCTAAGATAGAATGAGAAGCAAGTGGGTTTCGTCTCAATAGTCTCTTTCAGGAGACTGAGATGGGGGCACAATGGGCAGAGCAATTAGCTCAATGGGCCACAGACTGATTTCAACATTTATCAAATCCCAGGAGCCGTGGACACTGCACCACCCACACCTGGGTATGTGGATACTTTCGTAAATCATCTTTTGCACATAGGAAACCTACATATAACAATCCTTTAAAAAAATAATGGTTTGCAAATGGCATGATCATGTATATACAAAATCCAAAAAAAAAAATCCATTGAGATAATAAATGAGTTCATCAAGGTTATAGGATGTATGACCAACATACAAAAATCATTTGTATTTATTTCTATACACTAGCAACAAATATGAAAATGAAATTTCAAAAAATTTACAACTGAATTAATAAAATACTTATGACTAAATTTAACAAAAGTATAAAATCTCTACTCTGAAAACTTTAAGTGTTTAAAGACATTAAAGAGCTTAATAAATGGATCAGAAAATTTAATATTGTTAACATAGCAATACTCCACAAAGTGATCAACAGATTTACACAATCTCACCAAAATCCCAAGCTTCCTTTTTTGTAAAAATTGACAAACTGATCCTAAATTTCATATGGAAATGTAAAGGACACATAACAGACAAAACAATCTTGAAACAGAAGTACAAAGTTAAAAGACACACATTTCCTGATTTCAAAACTTACTGCACAGCTACAATAATCAAGACAATGTGGTACTGGCATAAGAACAGACTTATAGACCAATAGATTTGAGAGGCCAGAAATAAACCCTCACATTTACACTCAAGTAATTTTCCACAAGGGGGCCAAGATAATTCAATGGGAAAAGAATATTCTTTTCAATAAATGGTGTTGGAAAATCAGGATATTCACATGCAAAATAATGAAGCTGGACCCCTACCTTATACCATATGCAAAAATTAACTCAAAAATGGATAGACCTAAATATGAGGGTTAAAACTATGAAACTCAGAAGGAAATACAGAATTAAATCTTTGTGACCTTGAGCTAGGCAAAGCCATCTTAAATACAACACAAAAGCATAAGCAACCAAAGAAAAAATAGGTAAATTGACATCATCAAAATTAAAAATTTCTGTGCTTCAAAGGACATCATAAAAATCAACCCACAGAACAGGAGAAAATATTTCAAAATCATATATCTGTTAACAGACTTTTACCTAGAATATATAAAGAACTCTTACAACTCAATAATTTAAAAAAGACAACCCAGCTAGAAATCAGACAAACGATCTGCATATACTTTTCTACAAAGCAGATACACAAATGGCCAATAATCACAGGAAAAGATGTTCAAAAGCATTTACCATTAGGGTAATGCAAATCAAAGCCACAATGAGATACCATTCATATCCAATGCAATGGCTATAAACAAAAAGACAGACAACAAGTCTTGAAAATGTGGACAAAACGGAATTCTCATACATTGCAATGTTAATGTAAAATAGTGCACCTGCTATGGAAAACAGTCTTGCAGTTCCATAAAACGATAAATGTAGAGTTAGTATATGACCCAGCAGCTCTATTCCTAGGTATGTATCCAAGAGAAATGAAAACATACTTCCATGCAAAAACTTGTACGTGAATGTTCACGGCAGGATTACTCTACAGGAATACCTCAGATATACTGCAGGTTCATTTCCAGACCATTGCCATACAGTGAGTCACAAAAACTTTTTCATTTCCCAATACATACAAAAGTTATGTTTATACTATAGAGTAGCATATTAAGTGAATAGCATTATATTTAAAAAACAGTATGTGTGTATATATATATATATATATATATATATATATATACACACACACACACACCTTAATTTAAAAATACTTTATTGCTAAAATATGCTGACACAGAGACAGAAAGAAAGCACATGCTGCTGGGAAAATGGAGCCAACAGACCTGCCTAACACAGGGTTGCCACAAACCTTCAATTTGCTAAAAAAACACAATAAAGCAAAGCACAATAAAAGGAGGCATGCCTGTATATTAAATATTGTTTTCAGAAAGTAGGAAAAACTCAAAAGCCCATCACTTGATCAGCAGATGACCAGATAAATAAAATGTGGTATCTCCATATAATAGAATATTATTCAGCAAAAAAGGAATGAATCACTGATAAATGCTACAAACATGGACAAACCTTGAAAACATTATGCCACGTGAAAGAAGTCACAAAAGACCACATACTGTATGATTCCATTTACATAAATTACCCAGAATAGGCGCATCTATAGAGATGGAAAGTAGATTTAGTAGTTGTCATGGGGGCGGTGTGGAATGGGGAGACTTAGGGGGTAACTATTAAAGAGTGTGAGGTTTTGGGGGGATGATGAATATTTCCTAAAATTGATGGTGGTGAAGGTTGCACAACTCTCTGAATAAACCAAAAAACACTTAACTGCACATTTTAAATATACGACTTGTACAGTATGAGAATTATATCTCAATAATGTTTTTCTTTTTTTAAAAAAAGGAAAAAATAGTGCCTTCTTGTGCCTAAAAATTTTGTTCTGTCCATATGCCTTAACAATGCCAAATAGGTTTTAGAATATGAATTATCAATTAAGAATAACTGATATTTTAATGAAAAGAGGCAAGATAATGCATCAAGTACACCTTTTATTTAACTTAATCTAAAAGTGACATATTTTAAAATCTTAATAAAGGTCTTGGCTGGGCACAGTGACTCACACCTGTAATCCCAGCACTTTGGGAGGCCAAGGCAAGAGGACTGCTTGAGACCAGGAGTTCAAGACCAACCTGGGCAGCATGGTGAGATCCCATCTCTACAAAAAACGTTAAACATTAAATTAAATTTTAAAAATAAAGGTCTTCTGTATATGACAATTCTGACCACATTCTGCTTTGTGAGGTAAAACTGACATATGGTGAAGAATATTTACCAACCTACGTGGATTTAAAAAATAGAGAAACTAAATATTCAAAGGGCTACCTCAAGTATATTTACCCCAATTAGATTACATTTCCATTACTTTTATTCAGTTAAACTCTACACATTTAGGTGTTGATGACAATTGGACACTGCTTTGGTGGCTGATCTTAATATGTTAATATTATCAAGATAATGCTACCAGACCACTCTCAGTACAACACTGACTGTGCATGAATGGTAATAAATTTACACAATTTCCCCCAGTTTGCACAATCACCAAAATCTGCTAAAAACAACTATCAGGGTAGGAAGTATAGTTCTACCCATGACAAAAACAAAATTTATTTAATCCATGAAAGGATTAAACTCACATGGTCATGATGCTCTCTCAAGAGCAGCTTTCTAACCAAAAAAAGATCCTACTGTCAAAATTAAAATGTACAGAAAAATGTTCAAGAATTCATTTTAGCTATTAATAAACTAAACCTCTCTATACAGTTGTAATTTCTTGAGAACTCACTTCTCACTCAAACCTAACATGGGAGAAAACATGTAAATTTGGCAGCCAGCTCTCTTACCATCTTCCATCAGTATCATTTCCCAAATACTAAAATATTAAACTCTCAGCTTCGGAGCACAGTCCCTGCCTCATAAACAGTGGCATGCATTAAGATTTACTGAACTGAAATAATCAAGACTGGTTCATGAAATATTTTCAAGTATTTAGATAATTTTAAACAAATCATTTTCTAGTGAGAAATATTATATTTAAAATATTTAAATCAGACTTGCCCAAACTGATACCTGAATAAATGATGTAACTTACTAGCCAAACGGTGGGGGGCACCTAATGATGCTGCCACTGACATGTAATGTTCAGCTCCTAAGTTGCCTTTGCCTTAAAATTACCAAACAATTCAGAGTTAGGAAGTGTAAAATCAAGTTTCCTCATTAGGGAGACTTTTTTCTAATGTTCAATCCATTGCACCCTGCTCCTGTGCTAATTTAAACGATATCATATAATAAGTACAAAAATCTGTGGGTTTAGAAAGAGAAAATAAAATGTCACATCACAGCTCAGGCAATAGCAAACAACTTAGCAGACCTTCCTTTCTCCGCTGTCTAATCGGCGGCAATGCAACATCAGAAAAGCGGTTTCATTTCTCCCCTCCTACCCTCCAAAGACCCTACCACCTATGGCAGCTATGTGTAACTGCCGTGTAGTACAGTGAGATGTGTAACTATAGGCAGTGCAGGTGCATACCATAGGCAAGAGAGGAGGGACAGGGGACACAGAACAGATATAAGAACTACCAAGTTAAACAAAATACTTGTAAAAATATGATACAGGTAAGTAGAGCATAGACAGTCAGCTATGACCCAAGACTGAAGGAACTGCTCCCCAAATGCCCTTTCCTCCTAATGGCCCAAAGTCAAAAATTCTTCATATTGGTTCTTTTGGATATTTTCCTTATAAAGTAGAAATGTCCCTGGAAGAGATAATTAATGACTTTACAGTTCAATTTTCTTTTTGTTTTTTAATAGAGATGTGGTCTCACTCTTGCTCAGGCTAGTCTCAAACTCCTGGCCTCCAGCAATCCTCCGGCATCAGCCTCCCAAGGTGCTAGGCTTACAGGCATGAGCCACTGTGCCTAACCTATTTTCTTTTTATTTTTTTGAGATGGTGTCTCACTCTGTCACCCAGGCTGGACTGCAGTGACATCATCAAAGCTCACTGCAACCACAAACTCCTGGGCTCAAGCATTCCTCCTGCCTCAACCTCCCAAGCTGGGACTACAGGCCACACCACCATGTCCAACTAATTTTTCTATTTTTTTGTAGAGACAGGGTCTTGCTATATTGCTCAGGCTGGTTTTGAATTCCTGGCCTCAAGCGATCCTCCCGCCTTGGCCTCCCAAAGTGCTAGGATTACAGATGTAAGCCACCACACCCGGCCTTCTGTTTTTTTTAAAGGGCACAATACCAGGTATAAATAGAGACAATAATTGGAGGAAATATTGATTGCTCAAAAAAGAGAGGATTAAATACTTCACAATGGCTTTATATGTGCGTACTTTAAAATCCCATCAGATACTGATTTCTACCACTTTGTTCCTCCATTTTGGAACAATCCTAGACAAAGCTGATCAAATCATTGTTCAAAAGCTAAGAAACTTGGATCATCGAGGCAGGCAACTCATATTAACACAGGGCTTCCTTCCTGTCTTCCCCACTACCTCAACTAAGCCCTGGGCTATCTCAACATCTACGTCCTTGGCCTAGTACTATAATATCATATTTTCTTTCCTAAATCCTCACTTCTCCCCTCAGGCAATAAACAGGTTCATCTCTCCAGAGCTTAAAGTACAAAACATAACCTTCCATTGGCACAAACCCCTACTCCCTCGAGCTATCACAGCCAATACTCCATGAATTATCTATACAGTTGATTTATACAGTTGTCCTTTAACAAGACAAGTTTGAACTATGTGGGTCCACTTACATGTGGATTTTTTTCAATAAAAGTTACACTAAATGTGCCTGACTCTCCTGCCTCCCCTTCCACCTCCTCACCTCTTCCACCTCTGCTATCCCTGAGACAGCAAGACCAACCCTCCTCTTCCTCCTCCTCCTCTGCCTGGTCAACCTGAAAACAATGAAGATGACACCCTTTATGTTGATTCACTTCCACTTAATGAACAATATTTTCTCTTCCTTATGGTTGTCTATTCTAGATCAAAGAAGATTTAGACGATATGGTAAGTAATAACAATGTTTTGTTTCCTGGATTTCGAGAAGGGGACAGAATTACTACGGACATTACTGAGACAACTGCCAAAATTTGAAGACAGATTTGTAGATTAGATGATAATATTGTATCAATGTTAAATTTCTTGATTTTCAAAATCATACTATGGTTTTGCAAGACAATCTCTTACAGGAACCACAGTGTAAAGTCAAAATTCTTCATCTTAGGAAAATACAAAATGAAGTATTAAGAGGTAAAGAGGTATGTATAAATGTCTACAACTACTTCCAAAGGACTCCAAGGAAAAAAATGAGTCTAAATATACACATACACATATATCAATACATGTACATATGTGTGTTCTTGTACACGCATGTGGGGAGAGAGAGAAAATAAATGGGGAAAATGTTAACAATTGGCAAAGGGCATACGAGAGTTCTCTGAGCTATTCTTTCAGTGTATCTTTATGTCTGAAATTGTATTAAAATAAAAAGATACAAAAAAGAAAGCAGATTATAAAAAATTATGAATGGGAATTTATAGTTTAATACAGCCTAATCTAACATGATACCATCCTAAATTATCAAATATATTAGACACAAAATATATAAACACATTTTACATGGTCTTGTTATTCATTTGTCTATCCTAAAGGTAAATCATCTTTTAAGAAGCCACCAACTCTTCTTTCTCCACTCCCACTGCTTCACTTGATCAGCCTTAAAAAAAAGAAGTCACCAACTCAACACATTTTGACTAATTTGATTATTAGATCCTCTCCATGGTATCAAGCTGAATAATTACTAATTCTTTTGCTACTGATTGAATGGTAGATATTCAGGTAACTGCCAAAATTAGAAATTAGTGAGACTTGAGCTCCTTGAAATTGGTTTCCCTAATTAGTGCTAAAACTGTAATTAGGTTTAATCCCACTGCCAAGTTCTTCCTCCTACACTTAAAGCTGATGCACTCAAAGGAAGAAATATTTAGCTGTAGTTTAGTGAGCCAACAAATGGCACTATACAAACATCTACCGTCACAAAATAACTCACTTTTAAGCCACGAAGTAGAATATCCTCAAGTCAAGACCAAAATATACTTTCTTTAAACAAGAGATTATTATTATTTCCTTTGGCAACACCACAGTAGTGCTTGTCATTTTCAGATGACAGGTTTCCAAAGCTTTAACTAAATACTTTATAAAATATTTTATGTGTGTGTCTTAGACAAATTTTGTTTCCAAACGCCCAGAGAACTGTTTCTCTATGAAATAGTCACTCTCCACCAACTATATTTTCCCCTAAAACAGAAACTTCAAAATTGGATACAATATATTCAGTGTAAATTTTGTTGATTTTCCCTACATATATAATTAATGTTTTGATAGCTCCATATGGCCTGACACTTTAAAATCTCTCAAGGCTTTTCAACATATTTTAACTAAAAAGACTGGAGCAGGGAGTTGAGTCCACTCTATCTCCCTCACTGCAAGATCCCACTGCAGTGGTCCCTATACCTATTACCACGGGCCCCTGTATAAAGTCTGCCTTACCATCTTAATAAACAAACAAACAAACAAACAAACAAGCAAACTGGAGCAAATATAATATTGCAACACTCACAGGGGAAATTTTTTAAAAAGCAAACCTAAGAAAATATGTACCTCTTTTAAACCAAAAATAACTAAATTAATATATTGAAGCCACAAAGGTGGTTAATTAGGAAAAAGATGATTATAGAATAGGAATAAAAGGAAAAAGTGATTAACCTCACTGTACCTTCACCCCATAAAGCAGCAGCTTACCGTGACTACCCTTGGGAAAGAAAACCAAAGAATTTGTGGTTTGGGAGTCAGACTCACTTTACCTTCTTTATCCTTCTACAGTTAATTTTCAACTGCACGAAAGCAGTAAGTTGAAAATAGAAGGAAAAGTTACAACTCACCACACCCTTTTAAATCCCACAATTTACCAGCCACAATTAGTAAACATCTATGTATGTGAATGTGGTAGTGCTTGGCTCTGCTGGAATAAACATGTATCTTATCATAAATCTCTGATGTGGCTCGGTATCTATTTCCTGTTTGCTTATCATTAGTTTTTTTCTCTTAAATAGAAAGTAGAGCCCCCAGATTAAAGACATCTAGAATAGGTTACATTACATTTTCGATACCATACAGGAGTGTATCAGATCAGGAAAGAAGAGTATGACACAGATGGCTAGCTGTATGATGAACTACTTTATTCAAGGAGGCTATTAAGAGCTCCATAAATAGCAGCTATTACGGACTGTTTTAAATTTAAAACAATTTAAACAAATTTAAAAATTTAAACAATTTTTTAAAACAATTTAAACAAATTTAAAACAATTTAAATTTAAAACAATTTAAAACTTGGGTTTTAAATGTATTGTTTCATTTCATTCACACAACAATCCATATCCCCATTTTACATTTGGAAAAATTGAGATTTGGAAGTTTAGATAATATGCCTAAGTTCAGGTGAAGCTTGAATGCAGGTCTGCCTGACTTAACTATGCAACAAATGGGTAGCCACTATATATTTCTGATTTAAATCTATCGATAGGCAGCAGATGTCATCCCTGCAAGGTCTGAGCAGAAAAAGGAAAAAAAAACAAAAATAGACAGCAGATGCTCTCGAAAAGTAAATCATAAACTTCAAGAAACTGCTTTCTAAACTATAAATTTCTCCAATTTAGTAACTGATAAAAAAGCAGATATATGTATAATATAACACATTCAAATTTACTTTGCATTAATAAATAATTTCCTAAAAATGAAATTTTCATCTCTTTATACTGGTAAAGGTGTCTGAAGAATAAACGTATTACTAGCTTATTATCTACATTTGAACAATATTGCCAACCATAAAGATTAAATTAGAGTACGCCAAACTAGCTTTAAGGAATATAAGTGAAAAAATCCAATGTAATTACATGTCCAAGAAGAAAATGATTTACAGTTTCTTAATAAAAATGCACTGTCCACCTTTTTCCTTTTCCTTCTCAAGGAATATTGCTATTCCTACGTTAGCAGTGGCCCCATTAGCCATCAAATGGTTCCATGTAATTCAACCTTCTTCCACAATGCAGTAAATGGAATCTGAAATCTTTTAATTAGTCCACTATACTGTGGCACTATAAAAATAAATTAAATTCTATTTCTTTTTTTAAAAATTATTTTCTTTCAACATCATGTTTTATAAAACCTGCGAAGATAAAAAAGACTTTGAGCCATAATTAAGTTATCTATGAAAATTACCACAAATAAACTATTCATTTGTTAAAAGGATATAATTTGGAGGAAGAAAGTTCCAGCTCAAGACTTGATTAGCGAGTGCAAGGTAACGCTGAAATACTGAAGACATCTGTGCGTTGAGGTTTTCCCGCCTGCTGAACTCCTGCAGAACTTCAACAGTTAACATGAAGATCTGACGAAGGTCTTCTTCCTATAGTCAATAAATCACAAATATTTCTGTATGGAAAACTTACCCAAAACGTATCCCTTTTAGACCCATAAGATAAAACCAACAAAAACCTTAAAATTTCCAGTGGAAAACACTATTTCCTTAGGAATATCTTCCATTTTTAGACCTCTACTTATAATTTACATCACACTATGCTTTCAAGTGACACCAGTTTGAATATTTACTGTAATATAAATGCTATTCCATAAAAAAGAGAGCCTGTGACAACTACTGCAGAGCTGGAGGAGTCAGTGCAGAGCCCTAGGGTTTAAGCCAATGCCTTCACATAACTTTCCTCCGGAGCCAAACAATACAGACAAGACAAAGAGCCCACACCATCTGCAATAACATTTTAAATACATGGCCCTCTTTGGCATTCTTCCAGTCCTATTTTTAAGGCCAGCAGAGTCCCATCAATTGAATTAGTTATATCTAAACACAATTAAGAAATAAATAATAAATGATAAGAAATAAATAATAAATAAGGATCTTTATAGTAGCACTCCTCTTTTAAGACTAGAATTAACTAGTTTTAAACTGTCAACTATGTTCACCAAATCTATCACTTTACTACATCCTTTGAAATCACAAAATGAATCCTCAACTACCTAAAATAAATGTTCTCACCCATTAGGAACAGACTGAATAAAAAGTGAATGATACAATAATGAAAACACAAGAACAAAAATACCAATACCTGAAAAACTCTTTTGCAGTTACCGTGGAATTCCATACTCAATCCAATGTTGCTAGTTTTACTTGAACTTGAAAATTCACTTAATAGTGCAGTTAGAATAGAACAGGCCAGAGTTTGCTGTAATTATTTGATAAGAAATGATTGTGAGGCATTATTTTTTCAATGCTTTGTTTCAATACATTTGTTCAAACATAAGGAACATTTTCTATCTTTAGATATCTCATTATATTTTTAGATCTTATAACTCCCAGACAGAAAATTAGAAATCACAAAATAAAGGTTAGCTCTCCTTTCCATATGTCCTCGACTATAGTAATACAAATCCATCTGATACTTGAACTCAGGACACTTCCAGCTTAATCATAGAATTCAAATGATATTTTAAAATAATAAGCATTGAATGTATTATTTCATTTAATTCACACAACAATCCATGTCACCATTTTACACTTGAGAGAACAAACTTGGAGAGGGTAAGTTATTACCGAAGGCCAGCTAAGATTTCGACCCAGATCTCTGACTCTGATGTTTGTAAAATGTATTCCCAAACAGATGAAAAGTGAGACAGACTTTGCAGTATCCAAAACATTAACCAGGTAGTAGCCAAAAGTTTTTTAAATAAAAAATGAAGATATTCCTTCTCATTGTTTCTATCCAACAGGCTCCTACTGTCAACTCATTGATTTTATTCACAGACTATTTAGGTTCAAGGTACCAAGGATGAAGAGAGGATACAAATTATTTTGGCACGTTTCCAGGAGTTAAACAGAAATATGCACACTACCTCTGAACAACCGAAAGATTAAAGTAAAGATGATACTATTTATGCAAGCTTATACAACAGCTGACCACAGTCATACCCACCCACCAACTGCAACATCTTTGTTCAGAAATGCTTCTGATGTCAGTACCTTGACCTTACAGATGCTTATCTTGGCAAATCTTAGCAAATATACATAAAATTAAATTCCTAAAGATTGGCATGAGATATTTATCGAAGGTGACAGTGATGGTTCTGTGGGTGACCAATATACTATGTGTTTGTTATTGCATATGTCTGAAATTTTCCTTTAAGAAATGTTAAAAAAAAAAAAAAAGAATTAAATTCCTGCTTGCCTCTTAATCTCAACTAAAATAAGCATGACTGCATAGCTAGTATTTATTGAAGACACACTATCCCATACATTACCTCCATTTCCCAGATTTTCCACACCAGAAAGTAAGTGAAAATTCTGTGGGATATCTGGGGATATCGATGGAATATGTCTGCTACAATGACAAAAGTTCTCTGAACGCTCCTGGTTTAGCTTAGATATATACACTTTGTAATTTTACTCCAAAATGTACATTTGTTTTAACATAAAAATGTCCCCTCCTCCCCAAATCTTCAAGAAATGCGCTCCTGTTTAACTGCCTTTGTACGGCTCCAGGCACACGGAGAGGAAGGAACGTGGTCTGAGAAACCAGGCACTAAAGCCTCTCACAGAAAAAAGTTTATCACATGCTCCTGTCATTTTACTGTTTAAAGGGATCTTAGAAACTCAGCAAGTACAATCCCTTTATTTTTTAGTTAACCAAATCATAATTCTTAAAAATGGCTTTCCTTTAGAATGGTGATTAATGATTTAAGTACCAGCAATCAACACTTCACAGACATACTGAAATAACATCAAGATGGGGAAAGTAGGTATTAAATCAAATTAATGAAATTCAGAGGAAAAAGTTAACTCACAATCATCTAACAAGATGAATTCCAAGATCTTAGAATTCTGAAAACAATTTTTACAAGCCTTAGACTTGGCTTTTCACTTATCCTTTCTAAACTGGATGTCAGCCAACAGAACATTATAAACAGGTACCTAAATGTTTGAGAAAATTTGTTTTACTAAAATAAGGAAATTAATTTCAGAATCTCAGACAAGATAATTGATCTACTGACAACAGAATTAAAAAAAAAAGCAGAATTCATGTACAACTTATATAAAAACCTGCCAGCTAAAAAGAACCCAGAGGTGCTCATTAAACATAAACTGCTATCATTCTTACAAATAATCTACAATAATTTTCCATAAGTAATTTACAATTTGTTAGTTTTTAGTGCATTCACCATAAAATGCCATATTTTAAAACCACGACCATATTGAAAATTTCAGTAATACATCTTTAATTCATTATTAAAAAAATGTACTTACATAGAGCTTTAATTTCATCTGAAATAAACATTTCCCAAGACTGCATACACATGTTTATGGTTAAGATGTGACACAAATGAGTGAAGGAAAGGGGCAGAGCAATGAAAGGTGACAGCCTTGCTGAGGCTACTCCTGCTCAGAAGAAGGAAGGATTTTTAAGTCTCCTTTATCTATAAACTGCATCAGACAAACAAGGAGCCCCCAGTCACATGAAATTGCTTTTAAGTTGTGGTAATAAATTTATCCCTCCAAAACAGCAAACTTTCACATTAATGAAATATAAATTCACCCATAAAGGCAAGCACATTCTTGATAGATAAGAATTAAGAACAAAATGCATTATTGCTGACTAGCTCCCTGACCATAAAAGAATCTTTTATTCTTAATTTCTTCATCCTATAAAAATAATATACCTTCATCTGCGAAAAACTAGAAAAGCATAGGAAAATAAAACTGTCTACAATCCTACCATCCAGGGGTTATTATTGTAACAGTTATTTACAGCTTTCCAATTTTTTAATGCCTAGATATACATTATGTATATACCCCTGCTATCAATCCATATATAGTTTTATATTCTACTTTGTACCTATGAAATAAAAAGAAATCTTTAAAAACAAATGTGTTCTATTCAAATATACCACTTAAAAACTAAGAAATACATAAAAATAAATTATCATACAGCATAGTTAGAAGTTATTACCAGAAATAAAATATTCTGGTTTTAATGGTACCTAAAATTATCAGCTTTCAAAGAACTAAAATTCAATAAGGTATTTTCATCCTTAAAAGATATCAGTTTAATCCTTCTTAATTTGGAAGTCCTGTAAGGATATGAGATTAGTATCAGAAACATTAATTACACTATACTGGTCTGGCTCAAAGGTGCCAAATGAAAAGCGATTACTGGAGAATGATGAATAATTAAGCACTGATTATACATTAAGAGAGCAAAGTATTTCCACACATATCAACAAAGTATTTCTCCCTATTCATAAGGGAATTAAACATATTACAAAATGTCTAACACTCATTTCCAGTGTTTAATTATCGATTAAATCCCCTTAAAATGAAGTTACTCTCACACTGTATTGTAATGAAGACAGCTAGGGAAACAAGCCAAAAATAAACTCCCAAGGGAGAACAGAGGACAGCTCCTTCTCAGGACAGAGAAGGTGGGGGGAGAGCATCAAATCTGCCTCGGAAAGATTCTTCCCTCGTAGAAGGTTCCTGTGTGCTTGCTTCAGAATCTTAGGTCTCAATGGCCATCCCAAGTGCATTACCTCCTAACTCCCCTTCCACTGACCACTGCCTAAAAGTACTGCTGCTCTGGTCTGTGTGAGAGTCAGGGCTAGCAATTATTGCCTGTTAGAGACAATGACTCTGATACTTCAGAGAGTTAGAAACAAAAGCTGTTGTAAATAATTTCAATGAAATCAGATCAAAGCTGACTGACTGATAAGCAGTATGAGACTGTCATACTAAAGTTAACAGGGATTTGACCAGTATAAAATACCACAATAATACAAATCTTAAGACTTCTAAAAGGTTAACACAATGCTTCATTTATCCAAGATAATAAAGAATTAAGTTAATATCTACTAATTTTCTAAATGCAGCAAGTATTCTAATGAAACTTCTTATACATTTTTCTAAAAGAATTATTTCTATGGTAATTATTATATGATGTTATAATGAAGTGACTACTTGGAAGTTACTAAGACATAAGAGGCCTTACACCCTTTGGCCACATCAGTGCCAGACCCTAATGCTTGTTGATTTGTGTCTGCTTCACAGCTTTTCACAGTCACCCTCTGTTGTTGTCTACCAGTTACTGCTGCTGGCAATTGGACTACTACTAACAGGTAGGTTTGTTTTTTTTTTGAGACACAGTCTCGCTCTGTTGCCTGGGCTAGAGTGCCGTGGTGTCAGCCTAGCTCACAGCAACCTCAAACTCCTGGGCTCAAGCAATCCTCCTGCCTCAGCCTCCCAAGTAGCTGGGTCTACAGGCATGCACCATCATGCCTGGCTAATTTTTTCTATATATATATTTTTAATTGCCCAGCTAATTTCTTTCTATTTTTTTAGTAGAGACGGGGTCTCGCTCTTGCTCAGGCTGGTCTCGAACTCCGGAGCTCAAAGGATCCACCCGCCTCGGCCTCTCAGAGTGCTAGGATTACAGGCGTGAGCCACCACGCCTGGCCAGTTCTAAATGTATCATTTTCATTTGCCAAGAAGTTAGAAACCAAATAACAAAATTTATTAAAATTATAACTGAAAGAAATTATAAATAAAAACACTCTGTAGGACTCTTTTAGGAAAGAGTCCAGTACAAGAATCCTATTGTTTGAACCAGTCAGAAAATCCACATTCTAACAGTCCAAGATTTCCTACATCAGATAACTTTGGGCAAAGCCCTTCATTGATCTTGGCCTCAGCTTTCTCATCTATAAAAAGGGCCTAATTTACATGACTCCCTAAGGTTCAAATTAGATAATACATGTAAAAGTACAATGATCTAAATGTAGCAGGTTTTGGTAAGATAAGGTAAAGTAGCAACAGTATTTTTTTAATATTATCATAAAAAATAACAATCACCTATTTTGGTTTTTTGGTCCTATTTCTTGATTGTTATCTAAAATTAAAATTACAAGATAAGTTATCGCTTAAAAAAAGAGCCATCATTAAAGCATTATAGTAGATGCTTAGTAAACATTGCTTAGATTAATGAATCAATGTTTACTTCTATGCCTAGCACTATGTTAACAAAAGTGTAAGTGAAAAATAAATACATGATGTGTTCCCACTTTTCTTTAGCTGTTTATAACAAGAAATAATGTAAAACAAAAGGAGACAATGCAACGAGGCCTCAAGGTTATGAAAAAGTCTAATATGTCTTCTTTCATTGAAGCACTGGAAATTCACAAGTTAATTCACTGGCTAACAATTTAAGTAACTCTCTTCACATTAAAAGTTTTACAGCAGCATTTCCATTTCTAGTAAAAGCCATTAATTTCAAGGTAGCGAAAAAATGCCCTTCAAAGATAACTTTGCCTTACTCACCAGCTTACTGTCACAAGCACAAGATACTCAAACACTAATTCCAGCTGACAAAATAAAATACTCTTGTTCAGAGGAGGATTGTCTCTTATAATAGCCTGGCTCTTTCCCCAGGGGCTTTATTACCAAGAATAAACTTTATGAAAGGTTGCCATACATAAAGCAGACTTCCAGCTGCTCTTCTAAGCAAACATCAATGAGACTTGTGATAAGAGAGATTAACTTGGCTATCACATCCAGGGGCAGGGCTGCTGCAGACAAGTGAATTTCTCACCCACTTCTCTCTAGAATGGCAAAGAGGAGGAAAGGAGGCTTAAATGCTAAATTAAACAGCTTTAAATATGATTTAATGTACACCTACCATTTTCAAAGGAAATAAGACAAACATGAAATAGATTAAAATTTTAGCTTAAATATTAGCTTAAAATTAAAAATGTCACAACTTTCCTAGGAAGGAAAGTTTCCATATGCCTCTCAAACTAATATTGAGAGCAGGTCTGACATTAACACAAACTGAGGTGAAGTAACCACAGTAACCTTCATAATCGTGGAAGAAAATCATCTTACCTGCCCACAAATACAGGAATGAAGTGACATTTATTTAATAATCACACGAGCATGATTACACTAAGAATACATCATGATACATGGAAAACTATGTCTAAAAAATATCTTCTCCTTTGAAAAATTTATATGAATTAGATATAATCCTTCTATAAAACTATCCGTGGAAAACCAAAACTATCCTATACAATAGTTCTTAAAGGATTTAAACGAAAACTAGTATGTTCGTTATCTGTATTTTTTTAAATACACAAATAATTAGTTTTCACTCATGGATAAGACCATAAATACTTTCTCCTGCTTTTCAATACTTAAAATATTGTTTGACAGAAAAAAGGTGATTTACTACAGTTCACTTCCCAAGACACTATAAAGAAGTGAGAGGCACAAACACTTGCTGAATAAGCAGCCCCTGAAATGAATATTATCACACTTGCTTTACGTATTAGTGAATTAATACCTAGAGAAGTTACACGATTTGGTCAAGTTAGGTAGGTAGAAAATAGCAGAGCTGGACTTACATCCAAATCTGAATCCAAAATCAGCATTCTACTATACTACACTGCCCCTCGGCCTGTGTAACGCGTGCCTGAGACAAGCACAGGGGAGGCCCACCAAAGACCACCACTCTCTGAAAGTGACGGGGGAAAACCGGGCTACATGCAGCTTCTGGCCAATGGAGCTTGATGGAGCGCCATTCTATTACAGAAGAGGTATGAAGGAAAAGTTAAACTTCTTCATCTATAGAGAGTCATTAGTTAATTTTCTTTTCTTTTCAAATCTCACTTAAAATCACCTTTATAAAGAAAGTTTCTAGTTAATACTAAATCAATGTTCTGAACTTTTTATCATTCTACTTTCTTGAGATTTTAATACTCTCATTTTTGAAGTTTTCAGTTTTATATAAACAATTAAATTTTACAATATTAAGTAAAAAGGGTATAAAATTAGACCTACTCCCCAGAACTATAGCTCCAATACAGTTGCCACCAACTACATGTGGCTATTTTAATTTAAATTAATTAAAATTTAAAAGTAGGCTGGGCGCGGTGGCTCAAGCCTGTAATCCTAGCACTCTGGGAGACCGAGGTGAGTGGATCGCTCGAGGTCAGGAGTTCGAGACCAGCCTGAGCAAGAGCGAGACCCCATCTCTACTAAAAATAGAAAGAAATTATCTGGCCAACTAAAAATATATATATAGAAAAAATTAGCCAGGCATGGTGGCGCATGCCTGTAGTCCCAGCTACTCGGGAGGCTGAGGCAGTAGGATTGCTTGAGCCCAGGAGTTTGAGGTTGCTGTGAGCTAGGCTGACGCCATGGCACTCACTCTAGCCCGGGCAACAGAGTGAGACCCTGTCTCAAAAAAAAAAAAAAAAAAAAAAATTTAAAACTCTGTTCCTCAGTCACACTAGCCATATTTCACGTGCTCAAAAGCCACATGTGGCTAGTGCCATGGCTACATGGCGAAGATCACGAGTATAGAATATTTGTGTCAACACAGAAAATTATATTGGACAGTGCTACTCTTGAAAAAATTTGCTACAAAAATGGCATAAAAAAGAATTACACAATCAAAAATCAAGACATAGAAACATTGTATATCTTTACTATGGCGGTAGCTCACCAGTTTACATAATTCTCACAACTTAACAAGGTATACAATTTAGACAGACGCAGTAATGCATGTAAATTACACCTCAATAAAGTTAATAAGGAGAAAAAGAATAAACACATGACCACTGATGAATTCTAAAGGAAAGCAAAAAATACTTCGGGTATATATAGTAAGTTCTGAAGTCTAGACCCCTGGCATGGCAGTCTGGGGTCCCAGGCAGAATGGAGGCAGACGGCTGATGTGAGTGCATAGCCGTGTATGGGAAAAGGTTGGGTGGGAGACTGAGAAGAGATTGGAGACAGTGGAAAGTAAGGGACAATATACATGGTCCTCCCAAAATGTACCACTGCATCTTAATTGCAAAGCATCAACTATCATTAAAATCACACCCCTTACTGAGGGGCCACTGATGTAAAGGGATTCATAAAGAGTTATAAGATGTATAGATAGCCTCACACAGATATCTTTCAAATGATTAAGGAAAAGAAATTATAAAAGTGAAAAAACTACCCAAAATATCTAAAGATTCAACACCAAGAATCAGAATGGCCAGATATTACCAATCACAATTCTACATAAGGTAAAGTATCATTCAGCTGATATAAGTCAACAGCTCAAGGATCATAGCTGATCATTAACACCAACTCTAGTTCCTCCTGCCTCCAACAGAGTGATTACAACCAAACAGCCACTCTCCAGGCACGACTCTAGCTCTCTAAAAGGTGGACAGAAATCTGGATGTGGGGAGGGGAAATCATGGTCCCCAAAGTAATTCAGTCAAGAACAATGGCCTTGGATTTGTTCCCCAGACAGTAACTCCTAGAAGCCACGGTATACCTTGACCTATTAGGACAGCAATATTTAATGATTTTTGTAACGTCAGATATCATTTTATATTTTATTCAAGCATTTCTGTAATCACCAGTAGTTGCCAAAGGTTTACTAAAAATGGAAAAAATGTTCAAAAGAAATGGTTAAGAATATTATGGCATATTCACTTATAATATTTTAACAGCACTAAAATGATTATGAACACTATAGCAACACGGAAAACACAGAATCAAATGAAAAGGCTATGTACACTACATTTATATTATGTACACATACTTAAAAAGTCTAGAACATCATCTGAACAAATGAAAATTGCTCGATATTTTAACTCGAGCACTTTTTCTTTTATGTAGATATCCATTACTGTTGCCATAATGTTATTTGTGTAATACAAAATATAAATTCTTAATATTTATAAACACAAACAGTACACTTACCACAGTGGGATTGCCACTACTTATCAACTGGCTGACTTCATGAAAAATGCTTTTGCAGTCAATTGATTTATCTAATGATCCTCGCTTTACAATTACTGCTACTGCTAGTAGAATCTGTTCCCGAACATATTTTTGGAGGCTGTAAAACATAAAAGTCATTGTGAACACATTTACCTAAATCTAATATAAAAACACTCCCAAATTTCTCACTATGCCTGAAGCTACTAATAACACTGCTTACATTTGATAGTAGTATAGCCCACTGGTTATGTATAGATTCCCAAGCCAGAAGACCTGGGTTCAAATCCAGGCTCCATTATTTACTGGCCGTGTGGCCCTGGGCAAGACAGTTAACACTCAGAGCCTCAGTCTTCCCATCTGTAAAATGGGGATAATACTAACAGAGTTACTATAAGGATTAAATGTTGCTGTAACTGTGCCCAGTACATACTAAGCACTATATAAGTGTTAGCTGCTTCAGGCAGTGTTCAATAGATGTAAACCAGCTCCCTGTTAAATATTTGTGGGGGAAAGAAAAATCACTATGATTAAGAGCAGACTGATTTGGAGATAAATTTTGATCTAATATCCATCTCCAACCAGTAGTCTAATCCTAAATCCCATTTCCCTTTAACATGAAAAGGTAACATGCTTGCTATCCAAGGTACAACATTACAGAAAGATACAAATTTAAAAAAAAAAAAAAACTTCAAAAAATTTCATATCTAGGTTCTGTTCCTCAGTGTGATGACAGATGCACCCATCCCAAGTCAAAGCATTCTACAGAGTCTATTCAACCACAAGGGCACAGAGACTCACCTGCCTTTTCACAAATTTTTCTGAAAGGTAAGGCTCAGAAAACATAACCCTGAATTTTATAATCCAGCCTCCAGAATGCCACAAAGGGCACAACCACCATGTGCCCTTAGGATAAACTCGAACTCTGTCACATGGCCCCTAAGCAGCTGGCCCATCATGGCTTCCTTTCACTCTCAAAACTGCCCCAGTTTGGACATAAACTGAACTTCTTTCAGTTCCTGCCTCCACGCGCTTGCATTTCTGGGCCTCTTAACTTCTATTCCCTCTGCCAAGAACGTGATGTCACTTTCTCCAGAAAGTCATTACTAAGGGCTCCCACAGCACCCTCGCATGACATGACACATCTGTTACTACTGTTTAACTCTATCTCCCAGATCAGCTGCCCACTCTAAGCACACTTACATATGCAAAAGACTCTGCCTGCCACCTAACAGGCATTTACTAGTCTTTTATACAAATGAACATGTCTCCCTATGTCAAGACTGAAGTGAAAAACACTCCTTCCAAACACAGACTTAACCATTCATCCTTCGTTCACTAAGCAAATAAATGCAGAGATCCTGTTATGTGCAAGAATGTTAGTTTAGCAAAAGGAATTTTTGCACTTTGGGGGAGATAAGAATACTTTCATATATACTGACTATTACTAGAAAATATACATAAAACTGAAGATCTACAAATACATAAAGCTAATTTTAAATATTTCTACTGGCAAGAATTAGAAATTATTAGGAAAATAAATAGCTAACATTTGAGTGCTTATAATGTACAAGACTTTATATAAACTAACTTCACAAATACTAACACATTCAATCCTCATGACAATCTTCAGTCCTATTATTCACCCATTTAATAATCAGAAAATTAACACACAAAGAAATAATTTGTCCAAGTTCACAAAGTAGCAGAAGTGGGGAGCAAGTCCCTTTCTCATACTTCTTTTTAAAAAGTAGGGCTCTGTGCATTTCACTCTATACATATTTTATCTCAATTAGGAGAAAAAATAGGAAAGAAAGAAGGCCGGGCGCGGTGGCTCACGCCTGTAATCCTAGCACTTGGGAGGCCGAGGCAGGTGGATTGTTTGAGCTCAGGAGTTCGAGATCAGCCTGAGCAAGAGCGAGACCCCATCTCTACTAAAAATAGAAAGAAATTATCTG
>CM052445.1:2400663-2420786 GCA_028533085.1 Varecia variegata
GGCGTAATGGCTCACACCAGTAATCCTAGCACTCTGGGAGGCCAAGGCAGGGGGATCACTTGAGGGCAGGAGTTGGAGACCAGCCTAAGCAAAACCAAGACCCTGTCTCTACTAAAAATAGAAAAAATTAGCCCACCAACTCAAAATGGAAACAAAAAATTAGCCTGGCGTGGTGGCAAGCGCCTATAGTCCCAGCTACTTGGGAGGCTGAGGTAGGAGGATTGCCTGAGCCCAGGTGTTTGAGGTTGCTGTGAGCTAGGCTGACGCCACAGCACTCTAGCCTGGGCAACAGAGTGAGACTCTAATTAATTAATCTGTGTCATGAAAGGCAAAATAGAACAAGATTATTCTAGATTAAAAGAGACTAACAAAGGCTCATGCCTGTAATCCTAGCACTCCGGGAGGCTGAGTGGGAGGATCCCTTGAGGTCAGGAGTTTGAAACCAGCCTGAGCAAGAATGAGACCCCATCTCTACAAAAAAATAGAAAAATTAGCTAGGCATGGTGGCTCATGCCTGTAGTCCCAGCTACTCAGGAGGCTGGGGCAGGATGATCACATGAGCCCAGAAGTTTGAGGCTGCAGTGAGCTATGATGATGCCACTGCACTCTATCTCAAAAAAAAAAAAAGAGAGAGAGACTAATAGAGATTAATACAGAGATGACAACTAAATACAATGTATACTTTCTGGCCAAATCTTGGGTTAAAAAAATAATATATTGTACCTAAACATATAAGGCAAATATTAATAGACATGAAGGAAGAGAAAGACTGCAATACAAAAAGTAACCTATAAGGAGGGAAAGGCTATAAATAACATTATTCAGACAATTAGGGATCTCAGAATATGGAATCAGAGTTATATTAGATAATATAAGTATGCCAATTATATCAATAGTACTGAGATTATGCTCTTAGAAGAGACATGTTGAAGTATTTAAGGATGAAGTATCACAATGTCTGCAGCACACTCTCAAATGGTTCAAGGAAGAAAATGCATATATACATGCCAGAAATCAAGTGTGACAAAATGTTAACTGAGCCTCTACTGGGGAAAAAAAAAGGGTATGTTCATGTTCATTGTACTATTCTTTCAACTTTACTGAAAGGTTTTTACTTTTTTCAAAATAATCACTTTGGAGAAAATATATAAGTGAACTATTCCAATGTGGAATCCTACAATCAAATCTGAAACAGCTTCTGAAACTAATCAAAATTATTAATATTTAAGAATGAGTTTTTTTTGATAATGCAAGAAATCAGACACATATACACAATGAAATTTTGTCACACATTTAAGTCTTCCCAGCTCTCCAGAGTTTAGAGGTTCCAAGTTTAAGTAGGGAAAAGGTTATGATAAACAAGCAGCTCCAGAACCTATCTAGTTGGCCAAAAGCTCTCCCGCTGACCCTGACTCCTTAAAGAAGGCTGCCCAGATGATGACGGCTGTGGCAGCCAGAGCTCTTACTCCCCACTGGGCACTGTGTTCACAACTATCTCATGTAATCCTAACAGCGACCCTATGAGGTAGGTACCAAGTCCCTGTTCCATAGGTAAGACAGAATATCCCAGAGATTTTCTATCAGTTTCCCAAGGTCACATAAATAGACTGCTCTGTAGGAAACTCTTTTTTCTTTTCTTTTCTTTTTTGAGACAGTCTTTCTCTTTTGCCTGGGCCAGAGTACAGTGGCATCATCACTGCTCACTGAAACCTCAAACTCCTAGGCTCAAGCAATCCTCCCGCCTCGGCCTCCCAGAGTGCTAGGATTATAGGCGTGAGCCACGGTGCCTGGCCTTAGAAAACTCTTTTTTAATATTTTAGGCCTAGGGGCCAACATATTTTTTTTAAAAAAACCTTCCTGCACATAAACTATAAACACGGAGGTCTTAAGGTTTATTTTCTTTCATTATATAAATATAAATGTGAAGGTTTTCTCAACCTCTGTTCAACAATAAGCACATATTATCATAATTAATTTCAAATTATTTTACTATGGTAAAGATCAAAACAAGGCCAGAGCGGGTGGCTCACACCTGTAATCCTAACACTCTGGGAGGCTGAAGCAGGAGGATCACTTGAGCTCAGGAGTTGGAGGTTGCAGTGAACTATGATGACAACGCCACTGAACCCTAGCCCCGGCAAAACAGTGAGACTCTGTCTCAAAAAAAAAAAAAAAAAATCAAAAAAATATCATTTTTAGTAAAATTCAACCAAAAATATATCTCTTCCATGGTTGCAATCTATGATAAAAATTTTGATGTCTGTGAGTTACAGCATATGCAAAATAATGAACAAAATAATGGAACAAATACTGACATTGTCAAGACTTCTATTCACATGTATTTACCTTTACCTTACGTACAGAGGAATCAAAAGAAAAACAGTCCCGTCAGGTCTAGCAAAGATGGTAAAATGGAAACAAGAAAAAGGAAAGCCAGTATCACATCCAAATGAACTCACCCCCCCCAAAAAAAAAAATATATCTATATATATCAGTGTATCAATGAGCATGAAGAAGACAAAGGCTTAAAAACAGGAGCAAGTCTTCCTTATTCTAATAAAACTGGAAAAAATTAGCCATGCCTTCCTCTCTCTCTCTCTCTCTCTCTCTCTCTCAGACCCACATGTGCAGGCGCGCGCGCACGCGCACACACACACACACACACACACACGCACGCAACACGTATATCCACCTATCTTTAAGACACATTATCCACTAAACCTGTAACACTAATAGGCTAAGTAAACCTTGGCTTTTTCCTCTCACACATCTTTCTATATGTAAAACAGCCTTTAACAAAGAGCTGAAGTCACAAGAGTAATTATTATTAAATACTATGAACTACTAGTAGACAGTCAAAAGGAACAAATGCATGACATTATGCTCTCAATTAGATTTAAAGTTTTATATACATGCTTATTACCATTAATCACCATTCCTAAGTATAAGCATTTGATTACATAACACATTTTTTCTTCCATGAATTTGGTATTGAACATCTAAAGTACTCAGTTGCACAAACAGCAAATATAAAAGTGCATTGCCTATTATCAAAAGAATACTTGGTATTTGAGGAACTTTAAAAAAAATGTTAAGTAGTAAATCAATTTCTCCCCGAAAGTTGTATAGTTGATAATTTTCCTCAGATTTTTTTAAAAAAATCATTCTAAGTAATAAATGTACACAATCTTCTCAAATGCTTAAACAATACAGATGTGTATAATGTAATAAGAAAATTCACTTTTGCCCCATTCCTCAAACCTGATCCTCTCTTCAAAGAAAACTGTTTAAGAACTTGGTAATTTTTCTTTTTTTTTTTTTTTCTTTTTGAAACAGAGTCTCGCTTTGTTGCCCGGGCTAGAGTGAGTGCCATGGCGTCAGCCTAGCTCACAGCAACCTCAAACCCTGGGCTTAAATTAAACGATCCTACTGCCTCAGCCTCCCGAGTAGCTGGGACTACAGGCATGCGCCACCATGCCCGGCTAATTTTTTCTATATATATTTTAGTTGGTCAGATAATTTCTTTCTATTTTTAGTAGAGACGGGGGTCTCGCTCTTGCTCAGGCTGGTCTCGAACTCCTGACCTCAAGCGATCCACCCGCCTCGGCCTCCCAAAGTGCTAGGATTACAGGCGTGAGCCACCGCGGCCGGCCGGTAATTTTTCTTACAGAACTTTTTCTATGCACATTTCTATGCACATATATACAGAACATTTGGTTTGTTAATGGTACCTAATTTCTCCCCTCGACCCTGTTTTGGGATACTCATCTATGTCTTATAATACTTACCCCATTCTAAATTTAAAACATGTTGAAAGAAATAACAACCCATACAAGCAACAAAAGAAGAACAAGTAAACATACAGGATTTTCGACTGAGTCTAAGATCAACTTTTATTTATAACCAAATTCTTCAAAACTCAACAACAAAAAAATCCCTAATATCCAGCATAATCTTTTCAAAGAAACAAAACTTAGTATAAGTTTAAATAAAAGGTATTATTTCATTAAGCACCAAAATAACCTACAATCATGTATATATGAGTTTTTAAAATTTAAGCCCACATAAAGGTTAACCACCAATGTCTATTATTTAAAATTTTCTTTTAAAAATGCAAATTTAAAAAGCTCTAAAATGATACACATGAGCCAGCAAAATTATTTTAGCAGCACCTCCTCCATGTATACTTACTTAGGCCTTTGTAAGACATAGGTTAAAAGGAATGTTCTCAGCGACTCAATGCTACCTTTTTCCAAGAGAATCCACTCTCGGACAACTGCTTCCATTATGGCTGTGGCAGCTTGAAAAAGGACATAGTCCACTTTACTAGTTTCTGAGGAGAAAATTAAAAACTTTCTTTAAGCAGTAGTTCACTTTATCCTGAACATTTTGCATTTATAAATTTTAAAACAGAACTTTTCAGACAAGGAATAAGATGATTACCTGTTCTTTTTTTTATCCAGTGACCTTGCTCTAGCACCACAAAGAGGTTAGTTCCTCTCAGAAGACACCTCAGGCAGGTGGCAGCTAATCACCGATCACAATTTTCACAAACTTTCCTCACCTCTCTTCAACTGTTACTTCCAAAGCATGAAGAACTAAAAAATAACACAGCTTTAAAAAAAATAAAAATAAAAATATAAAGCAATCAGAAAATTTCCTAAGAGTCTCACCCTGTGCAAAACAGAAATTTGTATCTGAAAAATATCCTAAGAAACTAGTCTTTGAACATTACTATTTGTGATGAGCCATGCTGTTAAAATATTTTGGTTTTTAAGTAATTAAGTTTTCAACAGGATGACCCATCTCTAATAGCAAGTTCAGAAATGAACACAATCATGTCTAGGTTATTTTTCTCAAAATGTAAAACAAAACGAGTCACATTTACACAAGGTGAGAAGTTCTTGTGAATTTTCTGATTGCAATACTGATCAAACTGAGTAAAACCCCAAAGCTACACGTAGAAAGAACCAGCCTTAACTAGCAAGTTATAGTGTCTGAACTAAAAACTGAATTGGGGAGAAAAAATAGAAAATTAACACACCTAAGAAAAATTTTATATTAATTTTCTATTTTTTCTTTTATTCACCAATACCACTACAGTCAGTTTCCATACAGCATTATCAACAGGGAGAACAGTCAAAATGAAGTAAAGAAAAAGTAGAAATTTTCTGAAGCACTAAAAAATAACCATCATGTGAAATCCCTGAAAAGTCTATGATTAGATTCCAAATTATTTGCCAAGATCACTGGACATGAGTATCTGAAAGCCATGAGAAATTAACTCTAGGCATAGAATGGCACCTTCAAGAATTTGTCAAGAAGAGCACACTGTTTTTTCTCCTATTCAAGCTCAGGTCATTTAAAAATCCTAAAAATGGTCTTGATACAATTAGCTATAAAAATGTAGGGGACATGGTGTAACCTACATAAATTCCTTTCACATTAGACTACTGCATAGGCATTTTGAACATACCAAAAGTAATAAGAGGAACCAATGTGGACCTTTTTAAAAAAAATTTTTTTTTATCATTCTATGCTATCTTAACATGAATTCTAATTGAGATGGTAATCAGAATTCACAAAAATTTAGAAACCTTAAAATAAATAATTAAAATAAAGCAATAACTTCTAAAACCATGAACCTATTATAAAAGCTACGCTTAAAGTTCTGAGACTAAATAAAAAAAGAGGATTTGAAACAGAAACCAGCTACTCTATATAGGTCACTTAAGGAGAAATATACTATCTCATAAAGGTAATTCAAATAATCTCTCATTATAAACCTCTTCTTGAAGAAAAGGATAGTTGTTTGCTTGTCTTTATTTTCTACTGCAATAGTAAAAAATTTAAGGACAAGAAACCTAAAATCCTTAACCATGGATTTTAAAAAGGAAGCAAAATCTGTGGGACTCTTAGAATTTTAGAAATAGAACTCTAAAGATCATCTACATTAATTCATGCATTTTACAGGAGTTGAAGAAACTGATTCCCTAAGAGATAAAGAGAGGAAATTCAAGGTCACATGTCTTGTAAATGTTCCTTGAGCAATACTAATCGGCCCCCTTTGCATATGCCACTGAACATAAGACCAAATAAGTGCCTCCAATGCTCATGAGCAAAGAGCACATTCTTGTATCTACTTGTGCTCCTTTCCTAGCCTTCTTTCTGCCCTTTGTGGGGGATGGGGGGTGAGAGAGCAATTACAGAAGATGAAAGTTCAGAAGTTTTCAAGAGACAAAGAAGTTTCACACTCTTTTTCTTAAATACCTCTGGGTGGTATTAAATAAAGATCTCTAAATTACTACTCCCATAAGAAGCTGTGTCTAAAAATGGAAGAATCCGAAAAAACGAAAGCCAAATTCCAAATTTAAAAGAAGAAATTTTCCTAAGCTAATAAATTACATTTTCTCATGAAAACAATTATTAGCCTCCATAAACTTAACTTATATATAAGTGTGCAGGAGATGCTAGAAGGGACTCTAGAAGCCTAACAGTATGTGATTAGAACTTCGCATGTACACTCTTTCTTGCTCTTTGCTATAAAGATGCTTGAAACTGCAAGGTCTTCACGAAGAACTCACAATTTGTGAAAATCTGCCACTGACTAGGACACTGTCCAGATAATAAACTACTTTAGGCCGCTTTAGTACTTGCTACCATAGTAACTTTCTTTAATAATAACTATATAAATAAAATTCCTTTGTATCTTGTCAGCCATCTGATACTGCCAGAATCATGAAGACAGAAGTTAAAGTAAAATAAATAACAAGAGAGAAAAAGCACTACATTCTGATAAGAAAAGAAAAGGAAAAGAAAAGGAAAGGAAAGGAAAGGGAAAAAGGAATAAGAATAGGAAAAGGAAAGGAAAGAAAAGGAAAGGAAAAAAGGAAAAAGAAAAGAAAACACTAGTAGCCAAGCCACAGATGTAGAGCTACCATAATCACCTCTCTGGCCTTAAAGATTTCTGTCCAAAGCATAGGCGATGTTACGTTCCAAAAATCTGCTCTTTTGACATAATGATACCCATGCCCACCAACTAATAATGAAAAGTGTCAGGTGAAAGATGATCTATCAATTCCCAATAATTGACAGCACTACTAAGAAAACAATTTTCCATATCCAGAGAAAACCAACTTTTGGGAGGTTTCTTATTTCGTTTTGTTTTGGCTACTTCTGAGATCAGAAGTGAATGGAATCTATTCTTCTGTGAGAGAAGGTCAAAAGAATGCCAAAAAGTTAGCTCCGGAAGAGGTAAAACCAATCTCTCATGGTTCTTAGTTATTTCCGTAACAAGAACAGAACTCACAGGTCTCTCTAAAGGATGATTTGACCCTACAAAACTAGTAAATTCCTAAGTGCCAAAGCCTTCTGAGGTGAAGAAGTCTAAAGTACTCTTCTGACAAAATGCACACACATGCAACATGCACACACAGACACATACATCACACATACACAGAAAAGAGCAAAGAAAATTAAAACTAGAATGAAAATAAAAGGATAAGAAGAGAAAGAAATGAGGGAAAATGAGCAACATATAAAACTGAAGAGGTAGAAGTGAGAAGGAAGAATTTTAAGAGGCCAGAATTTTAAGGGAAGCATCAAAGAGCAAGTCTCCCCTTTATTAGAATATATTACCCAGACATTCTATAAAAATGACATATAATCCCTAAATAAGAATGTGAAAATTCTGAATTGCGATTGACTGCCACTTGTATGAGAAGTCTTCTTAGAGGAATTTACCCTTCTGTGCTGGTGGCAACTGAGTAAGGAGTTAAAAGATTTTCTGTGAAGTTTAGATGTAAACATTAATGTAACACAGAGCTTTGCAGTACATTAATGATTATGCTTGTAATACATGCACTCCACCTTTTAAACAGTCAATGTCCCAAAACCCAAACTGATTTTAAAAGCATGGCCAGAACTAGCAATACTACTCTTTAGAAAATTTTTATCAAGAAAACAAAAGTATTCCAAAACAAGCTCAATCATAACAAAGCAATAGTACTTCATAAAATATAAATACTCTAAAAAGGAAAGAGTGATATAAACAAATAAACTCTAATAAAATACTTATAACATAGATCAACTATTTCCCAACTAGTATGGAATGACAACTGAATTACAATAGAAAGTCAGATGAAACACTGATGTTTGATGCCTAGTCAAAGTAATTACAGCATATGCCATGAAAACCAGACTCAAATTATTTTAGGTTTATAGTTTAACACAATGGTTCTCTAAATCTATTAATGCTGAACAATTTCAAGGCAGTAAGGATGAGTTAATGCTCTTTTAAACTCCTTATGCTGATGCTTAGTTTTGCTTCTTTCAGTTTAACATTGAGTTAAATATCCTCCACATGCATGAGATAAATTGTCTTAGTGCCAGAAACAAATTGATCCAAGTATAAAAGCTGACCAAATAAGTTAATTAATTAATTTCAATGGCCTCATTGAGAATTTAAAAGGTAATTGTTGAAGCCGTTCCTCTAACTCTTAAATGAGACAGCCACCTTCACCACTGCTGCTAGCTCCTTGCAAACAGAGAACAACACAGCATTTCACCTGGTCTTTTTTTTTTAAAGCTATTTAAAATTAGGTAATGTTGCCATGACATTTACCATACTTATTCACAAAGTGCTTTTACTTACGTAATTACATTTGCACCTCACAACAACTTAAGATAGCAAGTCCATTAAGGCAAACTGTATCATCAATTTCCACATGGCAGATGAAAAAGAGGCCCAGAGAGGTTAAGTGATTTACTCAAGTAGACAAGTGGACTCAAGTGGGCACCTAGATATGATACTTCCTCGGCACACTTTCTGCTACAATCGAGCAATGCTCATTCATAAGCCCTGACACATAGAGCATTTTTAACACATAACTTTGTAGTTTATTTCAATCTGGAAACCAGTGTACTGGTGGGTAACAGGTAAGTCTTACTATTAAATGAAAGCATAAGAATAAAAGGTCTGATGTTTTAGTTCCTGATACTCAACTAAACAATTTTATGGTCGTGAATGACTCAAATAGCCTTGTGGAGCCTTAATGTGGGTTATAAAAGATGGCTCCAACTAAGAAAAACAGCCAATAGTAATCAATCTATAAAATAACAACAACCAATGAAATCTCTCTTACTAATATTGAAAAAATATCTAAGAGGCAAAGGGCAACATCATATATAACTTTTAGAAAAATCCCATCTTTGGACAAGAGAGCTATATTTCTTATGATTGTTTTAGAAAAGATCATTTCTGTACATGTGTCAGATAAAAGGTATTCATAAAACATTTTACAACAGTAAAAATCAGTGCTTTATTTTAGTATATACAGTGATAACCTACCCATAAGTGACTAATATTCGCTAAGAAAGCTGAGTACGAACTAAATTTTTTTTTTAAATGCACTATGAAAAAAACAACTAAAAGAAAGAAAATGTAGAAACCTTCAAAAACAACCTTAACTTTAAAACTAACACTGGGATAAGAGATATTATAGTACATTTCCTACATTAAATGACATTTATTTGAAAACAGCTGAAAGAACATTAAATTTTTTCCCCCATCATTAACAGCCTTCATGTTATGGTCAATAATAAAACAAATTATTGAACACTATATCTAGGAGGGGAAATCCAAAGTAAAAACAAAGTTTCCTGTCTGTAATATCTTTAAAGCCATTGCAGTAGAATGTTTATTAATGAAAAATTTCAGCTGTATGGATCTGCTTACTTTTAAAGGAATTTAAAATAGCTAAGGTTCAAGACAGAAACACCAAATCTGATTATGCCAAAATATTTTTAAAGTGAATACTTACCCAAAATATGCTTACAAACTGCAAATGGTGATTTTGATTTCCTAAATGATAAGAATATGTGCTCTGCATGCTGGCGTTGTTCATTATTGACCATGGAAGGTGGTGCCTTGAGAGTTAAAAACAAAAACAGTATACTTATTTAATGAGAAAGCTTGAGTAACAACAATCCTTTTACCCACAAGAGGAGAAAATAATTTCACTTTTGGGGCATATTGGGGAAAAATTCTTAATTTTTAAAGGAACTACTGTATAAAACTTGATACTAAATATTTAAAATATAGTTTCAGGAAAAAGATCAGAATCCTTTAAAGTTCCTTGCATTTTAGAAAAAGAGATCCTTATCTAACACTTTCTGTATTTTTTAAAACATAGCTAACTTATCATCACCTTTTATTTTAGGATATACTACTCAGTTTAACTTAACCTAGTTCAAATAATTCCTAAATTCTTCAGTACTAGTGAAATTGAATCTAAGTTACTAAAAGCCAGTTTCTAAAAGCAATCTTTTAAGATAGAGGATCAAATAATTCTACCTCAAGTTTTCTAAAATCACCATTTAACCATAAAAATTAGGTAACAGTTAAAGGGTTTAGAATTTATAGAACTCCTCTCTTAATAATAAATTAATCAGTCATAAAAGCCGTAATTCCATCTTAACAAAAACAACTTCTAAGGTCTGCCCAGGTTTCTTCAACTCCATTTCGGTGTAACAATCTTTGTCCTAAAGATCATACTCTTTGGAACCAGACCCACCTAAAACATATTAATATATTACTGTTATATGGTTTGGTTATCTTTTGACCTATTAAGACCTACAAATCCTTAATTTAGGAAAGGAGGGTGGGAGTAGATGGTGGGAAAATAAACTTTTATTATTCAAACTAATATAAAGAGAGCAAATCATAATTTCAACTATATCAAAGAACCTGGAAGATGAAAAATGCTGTAAACAAGTTCAATATTCATTATAAATTATATCCATCATGCAACATTAGTCACTCTAATTTCAGTCAAAATAATAAGAAAAAGATTTACACCCAAGAAAAACTAACTCCTGTGAAACTCTGGCTTAAGAGAATTCTTAGCTAAAGTTAGGTCAGACTACAGTTCCTAATGATATAGCACCCTCTACAGTTCTCTAGATAAAACTGAAAATATTTCCATTAAAGAATTGTGTTGGCTGGGCACGGTGGCTCACGCCTGTAATCTAGCACTCTGGGAGGCTGAGGCAGGTGGATCGTTTGAGCTCAGGAATTCAAGACCAGCCTGAGCAAGAACGAGACCCCATCTCTACTAAAAAAATAGAAAGAAATTATCTGGCCAACTAAAATACATATAGAAAAAATTAGCCGGGCATGGTAGCGCATGCCTGTAGTCCCAGCTACTCGGGAGGCTGAGGCAGGAGAATTGCTTGAGTTCAGGAGTTTGAGGTTGCTGTGAGCTAGGCTGACGCAACAGCACTCTAGCCCAGGTGACAGAGTGAGGCTCTGTCTCAAAAAAAAAAAAAAAAAAAAAGTCTGTAGTATACTAATATAGTACTAGACAGAGATAAATGAATGTTTACATCAGAAATTAAGATGGTAAAATAAATGAGCAAAGCATCCAACCTAAGAACTTAGTAACAGCAGAATCTACTCAAAGAAAATGGAATGAAAGAAATAATAAAGAGCAGAATTGTCTAAATAAATTATTAATAAATACACAATAGAAATAACAAAGCCAAAGCTGCTTCTCTGGAATGACTAATAAAATGGATAAACTTTTGCAAGATTAATCAAGGGAGGGAAGTAGGGGGGGAAGAACACAAATATGTAAATAAGAATTGAAAGAAAAAGCAACTACAGATGTCTCAGAAAATAAAAAGATAGGAAAAGGATAGCAAAGAAATTTATGATGATAAAAATAACTAATAATTACAATCCTAAACAGATTTGCTCAAGAGACCATAAAAGTGGGAACACTCTTCAAGCCACTTTAGGAGGTTCACACATCATCATAAATATGCCAACACCAAAACCAGATGAGGAAAGTGGAGGAAAAGAACCTTATAAGTCAATCTTACTTGTGAACACAGATGAAAAAAATCTTAAGATATTTCACATAAGTGAGGCGATATGTTCATTAGCTTGATTTAATCATTCCACATTATGTGTGTGTATTAAAACATTACATTGTGCCCTATAAATGCATACAATTATGAGTTGTCAATTAAAGACATTAATAATAAACATATATTTCATAAGCCAAATCCAACAATGGACTTTTTAAATAAAGATAATAATGTACACTGTGACAAAGTTGGGTTAACGTTAGAAAATCATCTAATATCTCACTACATTAACACATTAAAGGAGAGAGATTATGTTATAAAAAATGCAGAAACATGTTTAATAAATTAAGATACTAAACTTTTGGCAAAGTAGGAACGGATGGAAACTTCCCTAACCTGATAAAAAAGATTCATAAAAAAACCTATAGCAAACATCATACTAATGTTGATACAGTAAAGGCATTCCTTTAACTGTCAGTATATCAGGGCCCACTCGACTCAAATGTTTTTAGTTTTTAAAGTTGTTGGTTTTTTTGTTTTTGGCAGTTCTATCTGTATTTTTCTAACTGTCTGATATTTTTATTAATCATTACAGCATGTAATGCATGACTGTTACTTTTTCTTAGAGGTCTTCCAAAGAATAAAGAGAAAATAAATTTTTTTAAAATAAAATTTAAAAATACTGTATTTTTTACTTAAAAAATAAAACTCTTAAAGTTTCCTTATGGATCCACTGGACCCTTTCATAAACCTAATATATACAACAGGATCTTAGTGATTTTATTTTTTCTGTATCTTGAAATATATTGCTATTTCATCATCCTAGGAATTATTTCATTGGACTCATCAATTATTCCCAACTATGCTAAGAAAAGACTAAAATAATAAGAAAATGGAAGATTGATGACATCACTAGAAGAGGGAAGCAATAACTAAATAAATCAACTCTATTACATTATCTTCAATTTTCTTTACTACATTGCCCAAAGTATACCATGATCTTTCAAGAAGGTATAAAAAGAAACATGGAGACACCATCTTCGTGGTCTTTTTTAAAAGGTTTCATTGAATAGTGTTAAGAATTAGGAATTTTTCACTTCCCACCAATAATGACAAAGAGAAGAAACTGACAACGGAAAATGTTTCATAATTACGAGGCAAATCAGAAGATGAATGCAAAAGACACTCCCTGTGCTGTCCAATGCAGTAGCCACTAGCCACATGAGGCTATTTAAATTTAAATTAATTAGAATTAAATTAAAATTTTAGTTCATCAGATGTACTAGCCACATTACAAGCACTTCACATGGCTAGTAACTATCACATTGGACAACACAGATGTAGAACATACCTGCAGAAAGTTCTTAGGGACAGAGCTGTTCTAGGTTCTATGAGTGACAGTAAAATTGATCATGTAAGTGTATTCTCAGACCTTCAGTCTTCAGATGATGATATCTTAGATCAGTCGTTCTTCATTAAGGTAATTTTGCCCCCCAGGGGACACCTGGCAGTATCTGGAAACATTTTTGGTTGCCACAACTGGGGAGCGCAACTGGCAACTAGTGGATAGAAGGTAGGGGTGCTGCTAAACGTCCTACAATGCACAGCCCAGCCCTCAACAACAAAGAATTACCCAGCCCCAAATGCCAGTAGTGACAAGGTTGAGAAATCCTGCCCTACATGAATTTTCTCAAATTCAGGAATCCATGAGTGAACATTACACTTCCAAGGACAAAAAGGAAATACAGTATCCTCATTCAGAGCCATTACACAAGAATTACTTAAATATCCAATATTTTATGACAAGAATCTGAATCAAACTGTTTTGCTAAAAGGATATGTGACAATATTCTTTCATCTTTTATGATATCTGTGTAAAAAAAATTACTTGATACAGTTCTTAAGTGGTCAAAATGCTAAAAGTAGGTGTATATAAAGGTGATGTTTAAAAAATTCATTGTTTTCATCATTCTAATTTTAGATTAATTTATAAATCTAAAAATGAAAATTATTTATAATTATGAAACAAAGAATATATCTATCCTCTCTTCATCAATATAGTGTGCCATCAATGTTTTCAAAAGTATTATGTTTTGATGACGCTAGAGCAAGGAAAAGAACCAGAAGTAACAAGAAGATACATGCACCTGTTAAAGATGCATTTAATATCTACAATCAGTATTGCACTTTGACAGTGGGAATGCAACAACCAGAAGTAATATGCCAGAATCTATGAGAAATGTTTGAAATGCGGAATCAGTATTTACAAATCAGAAGATGAAACAAAGAGACATATAGCCACACTCTAGACTTGTGCTGTCCGATACAGTAGCCACTACCGCAAAGTGGCTCCACAGACACATGTAGCTAGTGGCTAACCTATTGGAGAGAGTAGATATAGAACATCCCCATGACTGCAAACAGTTCTATCAGGTAGCACTTGTAGAAAAAATCTAATTAACTCAACAAATATTTATGTAGTGCTTACTATAAGGTTATTTTGATTTATGTGCTTTGACACAACATTAGTTGATATATTAAAGTACAAAATAAGAACTAACATTTAGGCCAGGCGCGGTGGCTCACGCCTGTAATCCTAGCTCTCTGGGAGGTCGAGGCGGGCGGATTGTTTGAGCTCAGGAGTTCGAGACCAGCCTGAGCAAGAGCGAGACCCCGTCTCTACTAAAAATAGAAAGAAATGATCTAGTCAACTAAAATATATATCTATACACAAAAAATTAGCCGGGCATGGTGGCCCATGCCTGTAGTCCCAGCTACTCGGGAGGCTGAGGCAGAAGGATTGCTTGAGCCCAGGAGTGTGAGGTTGCTGTGAGCTAGGCTGACGCCACAGCACTTACTCTAGCCCGGGCAACAGAGCGAGACTCTGTCTCAAAAAAAAAAAAAAAAAAAGAACTAACATTTATAAAGCATTTACTATATGCCAGGCACTATACTAAACACTTTCCTTTTAGTATAAATTAAATCATTTAATCTTCACATTAACCCCCTGAGGTAGTTTAGAATTATTATTTTATTTATTTTATTTTATTAGAGACAGAGGCTCGCCATGTTGCCCAGTCTGAAGTCAAGCTCCTGGGCTCAAGCAATTCTCCAGCCTCAGCCTCCAGAGTTGCTGGGGCTACAGGTGTCGGCCGCCATGCCCAGCTCATTCCCCTATTTTAGAAATGAAGAAACAGACACAGGAAGGTTACATGACTTGCCAAATGTCACACAGCTAGTCACTGGTGGAGCCAAGAAGAGCCAAGACAGTCCAGTCCTCTGTTATATTACCTTTCAATTCCTAAAGTTTTCATATTTTTTCCATGTGTGTACTAATATAGCACGAGGGTGATTTTTTTCTAAAATCTCACCTGATTAGGTCATTATCTTACTATTTATTGATTTGTTTTCTAATTAGTTCTCTAATCGCTGCCACAAAATAAAGATAGACCAGCTTTCTAAAATTATTAATCTTATTCAAAGTTTGGGGGTAAATAATTTTATATTAGAATACATGGATATATTATGGATTAGAATGAAATTTCTATAAATTTTTATGATAAAAGTTGAGAAAAGAAATTTTGAACTTATACAAGCTGTTTTGGGGGCACTCCTCAGTCAGCTCCCCTCAAATACAAAGTCACCCTCCTTCACCAGGAAAGTTACTTTGGCATTTAAAAAAATTAGGAAGGTTAATATATTCCCTCCTATTATGGTCTTGTTCAAAATCTTATCTCTTTGCTGTACAACTTCGACAGGCTAACTGGTCTTCCTACCTCACGTGTTACCTCTCTCAGATGAGATTTTTCACACTGCTGTCACTCAAACATGGAAACCACAAACCTGACAAGTTGTAGACTGCATGAATTCAAGTAAATTATTAGGGTAAATAAGATCTCAAGATAGGCTGGGCACAGTGGCTCACCCCTGTAATCCTAGTGCTCTGGGAGGCCAAGGAGGGAAGATTGCTTGAGGCCAGTTGTTCAAGACCAGCCTCACGCCTGTAATCCTAGCACTCTGGGAGGCTGAGGCGGGTGGATCGTTTGAGCTCAGGAGTTCGAGACCAGCCTGAGCAACAGCAAGACTCTGTCTCTACTAAAAATAGGAAGAAATCATATGAACAACTAAAAAATATATATAGAAAATATTAGCCAGGCATGGTAGCGCATGCCTGTAGTCGCAGCTACTTGGGAGGCTGAGGCAGGAGGATCTTTTGAGCCCAGGAGTTTGAGGTTGCTGTGAGCAAGGCTGATGCCACAGCACTGTAGCCCAGGCAACAGAGTGAGACTCTGTCTCAAAAAATAAATAAATAAATAAAAGACCAGCCTGAGCAAGAGCAGGACCCCATCTCTATCAAAAATAGAAAAATTAGCCAGGCATGGTGGCGCATGCCTGTAGTCCCAGCTACTTGGAAGGCTGAGGCAGGAGGATCTCTTGAGCCCAGGAGTTTGAGGTTGCAGTGAGCTATGATGACGCCACTGCACTCTAACCTGGGTGACAGAGGGAGACCCTGTCTCAAAAAACTTTAAAAAATTTTAAGAAGACCTTAAGATAACCCAGCTCCGGCTATTTCCCAGAGCTCATTTCACACTACTCCCTTTCTCACTGACTCACTCATTTTTTTTCATTCAACAGATATTACTGAGGAACTACTATGTGTCAAGCCCTGTGCTACATGCTAGGTACACACAATCAAGGAAAAGCAAACAAGGTTCCTAAAGTATTATAATATATATTAGGGCCTAGTAAGGGGGACCAACATTCATTAATCAATCACACAAATGAACATAGGATTCTAAATGTAATAGGTGTTATAAAAAATCTACACAGTTATCTGAGCACAGGACTGGTGAATTTCACCTTGTTCAGGTAGGCTAAGGAAGGCTTTCCTGAGAAAGTGACTGCTAAGAGGCCTGCAGGATGAGGTGAAAGTGAAAAAGAATATTCCAAGCAGAAGGAAGAGTACATGAAAGGCCCTGCTGGCAGGACAGAGGACAGGAGGAAGAAAAATTGAAAGAAAGCTGGTGTGGCTGATGCAGAGAAAAAACAACGGGAGAAAAGTTTCAAGAAGCTGGAAAGGTAATAACTTTTCCAAAGTCTCACAAGGAGCAAGCAGTAATAAAACCTCAGTTCACACCTGGGTAATCTGTCTCTGGGCCCCACCACTATGCCTTCTGTTTGTATATTTCAGTCCACAAATGACTATCAAATGCCCACGATGTGTCAGGCAATGTGCTAGATGCTATGGACACAAATGTTGAGGCTTTTTCTGACAAAATAAACACCTACAGTGAGATTTGTAGAACTGAACGTAACTAGGCAAAGGTGGGAGCAGGGTTCCATGCCAACAGAATGCATACCTCTAAGGTTCTGACAGGAGGGAGCAGACCAAGTATGACAGACTGAAGAAAGCCCAATATACTGGAGCCCAAGGTCACTTTCATGGCTATGCAACCTGTGCAGTCACATGGGGGCCCTACTCTCAAAAGGGCCCCAAGCTTAATGTGATGTTTTGCTGTCACCGACCTGCAATTTGTAAGAACTTTATCTTTGGATTTGTGTTTTAAGTGAAGCCCATCGGACAATGGAGCATTCGTGTGAGTAGTGAAGACAGGCTGGTGGCCAGGTGCACACATGTCTCAGGGCAATCTGGGACACCACAGGCCACCCCAGGTGGCTGGGATGGGACCTGGGCCCAGATTGGCAGAAGCAAAGGGAGAAAGTGTTCCATATGGGGACAGTGCTGGGACCCACAGTGGGAGGCCTGCTTGCCAGTCCATCCGCAGAGCCTGTCACTGAGGCACCTGCACAAATATAACTCTCCTGGCCTGAGCACCACAAGAGAAACTGCCACAAGCAGGCAGTGAACTTTTTCACTGAATTACAGAACAAAAGTATATACATGGACACTGCAATAAAGCACTTTAGGGAGTTATTTGAATTCTTCAAAGAGTTTAGAATCTCTGGTTTTGAAAATTGCTACTACAGGCTTAGAAATAGAAATTAGGTTTAAAGATCATCACATTCAGCAGAAAAGAATGCTATTTTAATACAAAGCTTTGGATGAACCAATTATTAACAAGAAAGACAATTTTTAAATACTTTTTTCCTTATAATTAAAGATACAGCAGCAAGAGGAATCAACTGGTATTTTTAAGTATATACAAATCATGAAGCTACTTTTGGATTTGTTTGTGTGTTTGTTTGTTTAGAGATGGGGTCTTCCTCTGTCACCCAGCCTGGAGCACAATAGTGCAAACACAGCTCACTGTAGCCTTGAATTTCTGTGCTCAAGCAATCCTACTGCCTTAGTCTCCTGAGTAGCTGAAACTACAGGCATATGCCACCATGCCTGGCTAATTTTCCTCTTTTTTTTTTTTTTTTAGAGATGGGGTCTGGCTATGTTGCCCAGGCTGGTCTCAAACTCTTGGCCTCAAGTGATCCTCCTGCCTCAGCCTCCCAAGTAGCTGGGACTACAGGCACACACCACCATGGCTGGCTCCTACTTTTGGTTTCTAATATGACCTCTACTAGTAACAAGAATTGTCAGAGGAAACATTAAAAATATTACATAAATTTACATCTAGGCCGGGCGTGGTGGCTCACGCCTGTAATCCTAGCACTCTGGGAGGCCAAGATGGATTGCTTGAGGTCCGGAGTTTGAGACCAGCCTGAGCAAGAGCAAGATGCCGTCTCTGCAAAAAACAGAAAAAACTGGCCAGGCACAGTAGCGCATGCCTGTAGTCCCAGCTACTCGGGAGGCTGAGGCAGGAGGATATTTTGAGCCCAGGAGTTTGAGGTTGCTGTGAGCTAGGCTGACACCACAGCACTCTAGCCCGGAAAACAGAGCGAAACTCTGTCTCAAAAAATAAAATTACATCTAAAATTAAATTCAAATTTACAATGAAATTGATTTGGATGAAAAGTCAAATCTTTTTAGAAAAATGTTCTGCAAGAATCATCAGCTCTAAATGTATAAAATTTATATTTTGAAATAATCGAAAATTTATCACAGTGTTTTCACAACCTATAAAATATAACAACTCTAGTAATAGTTGCATCAGCAGAAAGAGCCTTCTCAAAAGCTAAAATTATCATAAATTATCAGCAATCTTGCATTTGGCAAGAGCAACTGATGTCATTTCCAATTATACTAAAATAAACTTGCTACAAGTAAAAAATGTTGATGACCTAATAAATGACCTATAGCAGTAGATGCCCTATAGAAAAGCAAGCCAGAAATACTGTATGACCAGTCAACACATAAAATATTATTGTATTATACAAAATTGAGACCAAAAATATTTTCATAACTTATAAATTTGTTGTTATTCATAAATCACTATTACCCTTACTATGCTTTATAAGTAATACAATATTTTTAAAGAAAAATGCTTTATATTTTATAATTTTTAATGGCACTTTTTTCCTGCTTTTTGAACAAGGGGCTTCACATTTTCATTTTCACTGGGCCCTGCAAATTATGTAGTCAGCCCTGGCTGGAAAACAAAGACAGTGGGTAGGAACAGCCTCACAGCTGGGATATGAGACAGAGGTCAACAAGTCTGGTGCCCTTTCAGACCTACTAAGAAAGCCGTTTAAGATGAGGGAATGCAACAAAGCACAGCCTACTAGATCAGAACCTTTACAGGTAAAGCAAAGGCATGTACCGTTTTAAAAATCACCATAAAATTGATTATCCATGTACTAAATTTTGAAAGTCCCCACTCTAAAATATTCTGTCACTTTATAGTGGACCCAATTTTTCCTACAATTACAAATGAATAAAGAGTAAATCCCACTCTCTTCTCCAGAATAAAGTTTATTAGTTTTTTATTAGCTCTTTCTCACTCAAAAGTCATTTTTCCTTTTATTTGTTAACAAGGTTATGCTTAGCTAGCAATGATTAAATAAATCTGTGGAAATAGAATGATCTGATTTATAAATGCAAAACCACAAATCTTGGCAGGGCGCAGTGGCTCACACCTGTAATCCTTGCACCCTGGGAGGCTGAGGCAGGAGGATCGCTTGAGGTCAGGAGTTTGAGACCAGCCTGGGCAACAGGAGACCTCATCTCTACAAAAAATAAAAAAATTAGCCGGGTGTGGTGGTTAGCACATATAGTCCCAGCTACGTGGGAGGCTGAGGGAGGAGGATCACTTAAGTCCAGGAGTTTGAGGTTGCTGTGAGCTAGGCTGACGCCACGGCACTCTAGCCTACCCAACAGAGACTCTGTCTCAAAAAAAAAAAAA
>CM052445.1:2421286-2481561 GCA_028533085.1 Varecia variegata
TAAAATCCACAGAAAAATAATGTTTAAAAAAAAAAAAGTTCCAAATTCTGAAACATACACACACTAATTCAATTAGGAAGAAAATCTGCAGTCATATTCCAGGAGAGAGAGAGAGGTTATCTATGAAAAAGCTTGCTCTGTGAGAATAATCTCTTCTTGAAAGTCTGGCCCATAGCCAATATGTAATTGTTAGTGCTGCAGCTTAGTTATCTGGACAGATCAGTATTACAAAAAAAGGAAACTATTACATGAAAAATGGGTGTCCATTAGGTAATTTAAAAATAGCATCTTGGCCGGGCGCGGTGGCTCACGCCTGTAATCCTAGCACTTGGGAGGCCGAGGCGGGCGGATTGTTTGAGCTCAGGAGTTCGAGACCAGCCTGAGCAAGAGCGAGACCCCGTCTCTACTAAAAATAGAAAAAGATGATCTTGCCAACTAAAAATATATATAGAAAAAAAAAAAAAATTAGCTGGGCATGGTGGCGCATGCCTGTAGTCCCAGCTACTCGGGAGGCTGAGGCAGTAGGATCGCTTAAGCCCAGGAGTTTGAGGTTGCTGTGAGCTAGGCTGATGCCACGGCACTCACTCTAGCCCGGGCAACAGAGTGAGACTCTGTCTCAAAAAAAAAAAAAAAAAAAAAAAAAAAAATAGCATCTTGAGAATTTGTTTAATTTTTTTTTTTTGAGACAGTCTGGCTCTGTCACCCTGGCTAGGGTGCAGTGGAGTCCTCATAGCTCACTGCAGCCTCAAACTCCTGGGCTCAAGAGATCCTCCTGCCTTGGCCTCCCCAGTACCTGGGACTACAGGCACGCACCACCACACCTGGCTAAATTTTGTATTTTCTGTAGAGATGGGGTCTCACTCTTGCTCAGGCTGGTCTCAAACTCCTGACCTCAAGCAATCCTCCTGCCCCGGCCTCCCAGAGTGCTGGCATTACAGGCGTGAGCCACCTTGCCTGACCTGTTTAAGTTATTTTTATCTTTAGGTCTCAATTCCTCACGTTTAAAGCAACAGTTGTTGAGTTCCGCATTTGCTCACTTTATCTATCGGAACTCAGATGGGCCGGGTGGGATATACTAAATCTATCCCTTGGCAGTATCAATTCAAAATTCTCTCAGTTCAATAAGATAAGGAGCAAGATCCCCATATGGAGTAATAATCGGCAAAGATAAATTGTAAACATCATGGATCCTTAGACAAGAAAACGTCACATAACATTTGTTTCTTCCTCACACTTTGAAAAAAACACAGCTGGGCATGGTGGCTCAGGCCTGTGATCCCAGCACTTGGGAGACAGAGGTGGGAGGGTCACTTGAGGCCAGTGTTAGGTCCGGGGCCGAGAGGGAGACACACGAAGCCTCATGTGTAGCAAAATGCTGTTTTATTTTGAACATCTGGGTGCAGGTAGGTGGAGGCCAAAGAGCGTCCACCATGAGGGAGGGGAGAGCCTTGGGTTTCACAGAGGGTTTCTCAGCAGGGAGTGAGCAACACCTGCAGAGACAGGGGAGGGGGAGCTTCATCCTTACCAGGGGGATAGGGATGCCTGCGCTGCAGCTGCCTGTGGTCCAAGTTAGATCTACAACCTTGGACTCTACAGACTCCTGCGGCTTTTGTTTCCCAGGCTTCATGATCGCTATCTAAGTATTCTGTCCTATACACACGTTTCGGGTTCCCATCCTAAGCCAACCTAACAGCTAGGAGTTGAAAAAAACAGTCATTTGTCATTAAAAAGCCAAGTAGCATTAAGTGATTCCTGTAGCACTCACAATCTGATTATCAAAGGACTAAATGTTTTAAGGTTTTTTGATGAGATAAGGAGGTTCTTCTCTTTTTATTTTTCTCAAATAACCATTGTAATCTAGAAGTGAAGAAGAAAAAGCTTGAGATTGGTTTTCTGTCTTTGGAAATTAGACTTCTAATTTTTAAAAAATGATTTGACCTACTCACGTTTAGAAGATTCCAGTTATCCCAATAACTGGAATCAGTTAGCTTTTCTGCCTGATTGGGTAGTTCAAAATAATTAACACATTAAGTTTTTAGAGACGAGTCTAGAAAATGGTGACATTTTAAAAGCTTTCAAATGTTCAGATAGAAGGAAAGCCATGGAAAGAATAAGCATTTACAAATGACCAATAAGCATGCAGAAAATGTTCAAGTTCACTAATATCAACACAACTGACATTTTATTCCTATCAAATTGACATGTTTTAAAAGATAATACCCAAAGTCTGCACAAAGGTACATAAAAAGAAAATCAAAGTCTCAGGGCCACGCCCCAACTCCTTATGCCAAAGGGACGGCAAAGGCTTCAGGCACCTGTGAAGAGCTGCCCCGCACGTCCTTCCGTAAGGAAGTTCCTTCCTGGCCTCCCACTGGCGAGGACATGCAAACTGTGACTTCAGGTCCACAGGCCACGTCCAGCTCCTAAAACTACAGTCTGTTCCACTCCACACCAATGGCGAATTGCAGGTTTATCTCTATAGGTGACAGAACAGACAACACAGGATCTGACCTTCCTCCACCGACCCAGGGACGTGTACATAACTGATACTTCCGGTTTTTTCTTCTAACATTTCCCTTATTTTTTGTAAAATGTAGATTTCCTGGGACTCACAAGAATGTAACCATTTCGCCTCACCGCAGCTCTGTATGACTTTAAATGCTGCCACTTCCATATCTTTATTTTATTCTTTAATTATTTCATTTGTATATTTTGCATAAACGTACAACAAATGTTTCATGCAGGTTTTCTTTCTTTTCATGTTCCAGAATTGTGGCTGACACCCAAACCCCTGGACAAAAGATGTTAAGAACTCTACATTCTATGTTCTGGAGCCGTTGAGACCCCTCTGGGCCCACTGAGAAATGTTTTCCTACCAAGGGGGTAGAGACCTGCTTACTCCTGCACACTCTAGCGTCCCAAACCTTCTTAGTTGTCTCAGTAATATTTCCCCAGGGCCCCTAGACCAACAGAGCTACCTACCTAACTACATGCCATTATCATGTAGCTAGTTGCCACTGCAACTTGGTAAGTATTTGTGTCTAAAAACCTAGTTAGCCATTTTATTTGAAAGTTCATATAAATTGAAAGAAAAATTGCTATTTTTATTTCATTCTTAAGTAACCACAACTGCTAATGGCACGAGTGTGCCTCGGGCACTCCAAAAGTCCTTAAGCACTGGAACAGAATTGGCCACTGCTGCCACCCTCATTTCTATCCCACATTGATTTTCTTTCACAAGGTCCTTGCTTTTAATTGTGATGACCACAAAATCCCAGCATTGCAAAGATACACGTTAATGCAAGGAATGTATTGTGTTCTAATGTTGAAACCGTGAACTACCTTGAGCTAATACTGTAGAGTGGCATCTAACAGACACAGCTGTTTCCCTGAAATATTTGAAATGGCCCACTGTGCCCGGTGAATACAATACCCAGGCAACTCCTGACCTCAAGCGATCCTCTCGCCTCGGCCTCCCAGAGTGCTAGGATTACAGGCCTGAGCCACCGCGCCCGGCCATACATTTTTATTGCTTTGAAAAATACTTCAGTTCTGCAGCCTGTTCCCTTTTTAAACCCAAGGCATTTGCCTCATGTCACAGTTGTGGTCTGCACAACTCTGGCCACCAGGTGGCGCCCACCCCAGCTGTTTCTCGAAGGATCCGTCGCAGGATGCTGCTTCAGTCCCTGATGGAGCGCTAGCTGCTCAAATGACTTTGTTCAACATGAGAAGAGTCAGGTGGGTAAGGGGAGGATTAAGTCAAGGAAAAGGGAAGTTGAAAAAAAATAAAACTATGTTTTAACACAGGAGGTTGTTTTAAAAAATCCAAAAAAGTTGTTCTGAATATTGGAAGAAGTAGTTTGTCACCTTCACTCTCTGACCAGCTGATGTGGCTTTTCCCTTCTCCTGTTGTATTTAATGGACATACTTAAATTACGTATCACTCTCTCTACTAAAATGAGTCCCTCCAAAGCTAGGCGTTTTACTGGAAACCACAGGGGATAAAACAGAGGGGGCAGAGATGAGCCCCTCCACCCTGGGAGACGGGGGCCTGGGCTTTTGTTTCGCTCTGGCACACTGTGTCACTCGCCGTGACACTGAAGGGTTACTCTCGCTCCCTCGCGGGAGTGACCCACCCCGCCCATAAGATAGGGCCAATAATACCTTATCTGCCAGAGGCTTGGTCCCAGACAGGCTTGGCTCTGGAGTTCCTTGCTAGCTTTGAGATGTATATGGCTCTGTGCTTCAGTTTGAATCCGGTAGAGTTCTTTGGTTGCAAACAACAGAAACCAACGTTGGCTAACCTTGCCCGGTTTCCTCAATGAGACTCATGAGGCTCTTCATGACCCAGCCCCCGCCTGTATCTCTAGCCGCAGGTCTCCCTCCCGCAGTTTTCCCGCCGTGAAGCTCCAGCCACGCTGCACCGTGCAGGCACCTCCCCTGGTCAGCCCCTCTCGGGGGCATCACTTCCTCTGGGCGGCCTTCCCGGACCTCCCAGTCTGATCTGGCCCTGCCCTGGGAGCTCTGGGCAGGACCCCAAACTCCTGGGCTTAAGCGATCCTCCTGCCTCAGCCTCCCGAGTAGCTGGGACTACAGGCATGCGCCAGCCACCATGGCCGGCTAATTTTTTCTATGTATTTTTAGTTGTCCAGCTAATTTCTTTCTATTTCTAGTAGAGATGGGGTCTCACTCTTGCTCAGGCTGGTCTCGAATTCCGCCTGGGCCTCCCGAGGTGCTGGGGTTACAGGCGTGAGCCACTGTGCCAGGATGATCTAATATTTTAAGTCAGCCATAGTAAGAAGGCGTCAATGAGCAATTACAAACACTCTTGAAACAAGTGCAAAGATGGAAAGCCTCAGCAAGGAAATAGAAATCTATAAAGAAGAATGAAATGGAAATTTTAGAAGTAAAACACACAGTGACTGAAGTGCAAAGCTCAGAGGGACAGAGCGGAACGGAAGGGCCCGCAGGGGGCGCTAGTGAACTGGAAGGCAGAATAAAAGAAAGTACCCGAAGGGAACAACACAGAAAAATGGAGGGGAAAAAAAACGCCAACCCTCAGGAATTATAACAAAAGATCTAACAGTTGTATCATTAAAGTCCTGGAAGGTGAGTTAGAAGGGGGAGGGCAAGGAAAAATCTCTGGATGAAATAATGGCTGAAAATGCCCCCAAACTTTGGCACGAGAAATAAACCTACATCAAGAAGCTGAGTGAAGTACAAACAGGATAACCCGGAAGAAATCTAAGCCAAGACATCTTAGAATTAAACTGAAAAGTGATCAAAGAAAAATCCTTGAAAGTAGCCAAAGAAAAACACCACCTTACCTATTTATAGGAGAAAACAAATTAATGATAACAGATTCTCTTCAGAGACCATGCAGGCCCGAATGAAGTGGCACAGTATTTTGCAAGAGCTCAAAGAAAAGATTCTGTCAACCCAGAATCCTATAGTCAGTCAACATACCTTTCAGGAATAGAGGGGAAATGAAAACATTTTCCAATGAAGAAAAACTAAGAATTTGTCAAATTCTTTAGCCTCCCAAAAGGATGGCTAAAGGACATTTTCCAAAAAGAATGGAAAAGATAAAAAACCTTAGCACATCAGGAAGAAAAGAATACAGCAAGCAAAAATACCAGTAAATATAGACTTTCTTTCTCCTCCTGAATTTTCAAAAGTATGTTCAATGGTTGAAACAAAAATTATAAACAAAAACAAAAAACAACACTGCCATTCAGCATGGTTTTCTCCCTTAAACAATAGGCCGTATGTATTTCATACCAGTGTCCAATATTTTTCCTCCTTTCTAAAGTGAATAAGCTCATACTGTCCACTAAATTTAGGCTTCTTTTGGAAATGGGTATTCTTTCCTAAGAAAAAGCTTCTTTTCTGATGGAAAAAGATATAATGGGGTTAATAGTACCAGCATCATACTACTTACAAATTTGCACTTAATAGCAAAGATCTTGATTATGCTAAATTTTGTCAGTAGAACTACAATATTAGACACTGAGGCTTTAAACTTGGTTTATAAATCATATATGGAGGAAGTAGGAGGAATTTGATAAACTCCATTTCAAAAATCTGCAGCTGAAAAATAGCCTAGTCCACAAAGATGCAGAGGAAGGACACCATTTTGGCTCACGTTTTTGCCTTCAGGATTTGCAAGGGACACATAACGTGTGAATGTGAAGAAAACCAGGAGCGAACGTAACACACTATTTCTTTCCTCAATAGACTTCAATCACACCCCAAAAATGACCACAAATATGTTGACGCCAAGCCCGGCTGTGCCCCTGCAATGCTCTGAGCAGAGTCTCCCTCTGCTGTGGAATTCGTCAGAGACACTGACGGAGCCTGTTCTCAGCAATCGGCGTCCTGGCCACGAGCCCATTCAGAGGGTTCCTTTTATCTGAGCAGGAGAGATGAAGGAGACAGGATTCCTTTGGGTTTCTGTAAGGCAGGTGCTAAGCACCAACACTTAAATGATACACAAAATTAGGATCATTGCTTTTAAGAATATTTAAATGGATATTAAGCATACACAAAGATGGTCAATTTCTTTCAAAATAAGAGAAATGTCAAGTAAAATTGTATGAAGATACCTTAGATCAAAAGGGTTGATAATACAGTGTGGTTGGCAAGCTATAGGGAAACATGCCTATGTATTTATTTCTGTTGGGAGTATACATTGGTACAATACCTGTCATCAGGCCTAAAATCTGACTTTCCCTTACTTACAAGCTAGTAAGTCGGCCTGTTATTCTTTAATGGATGCCGGACCAAGACAAGAGCCGACTTCTCATCAGAGAAAAAGAACTCTTTCACAACCAGGAAGTGCTGTTTGCATCAGTTCCCACTGGGGCGACATGGAAGACCCAGATGGATTCTGCCGAGGTACACCAAGCCTGGGGAATCTACCTCTTTTATAGCAGCAGTAAGCAAACTTGCTCTTTGACCTAGAGAGAGACGTCATCTCACCCCCTTACAGCTGCTCACTGCAAACGCAACCCCGACAAACGGCTCAGGCCAGGAGCAGTCAGGCCTTGCCTTCTTGGCTCACCCAGCAAAACGTGCAGGAGCGAGCCACGGAGGAATCTTACAGCATCTGTGCAGGGCAATTGGGCAATAAAAATTGCAAATTCACGTAACTTATGCCCTGGGAATTCCACCTCTAGGAATCTGTCATACATAATTACTTCCACTTACACAAAATGATGGCTATTTAAGAGGGTATTTATTCTAATATTGTTTATAATAGAAAAAGATCACAATATCAGAAACAACTGAATGCCCGTCAGTATGGGACTAGTGTCATTATAACACCTTCACAATGGAATATCACGTAAGAATAAAGGATGAAGAGTTTCTTTATGTGTGATATAGGTTGCCAAGACACATTGTCAAGTGAAGAAAACAGATGCAGAAAAATATGCATGATACTCTCCCACTTTTGTAAGAGGCAAAAAAAGTACATACATATTTTCTCATACCGTGTGCGTAAACTTTCATTTCTCTAATGGTGCACAATAAATTAATATCATTTGTTGTCTGTGGGGAGGTGAATTGAATGATTGGAAATGAAGGAGATACTCTTTTGTATATACTTTTATACATTTTGATTTCTAAATCATGTGACTATTTCTAAACCATGTGACTACCTATTCAAAAGACTAACCCAAGTAAATAAACTCGTATTTTTCTGAATTTCCTACTACTACTGACCATTTAAGATGAAAGGTCAGGTGCTACAATTGTCCTCTCAGTTTAACTGTATTATGTAGGGGAATTAGCTGCTATTCAGGACTTATTTTATCACCAACCATATATATTTGATATCCCACTTAATCCACTCAACAACCCTAACAAGTTATTTTTTATTCTCATTTTATAGAAGAGAAGTTGGTCACAGAGCCACAGCCTGAATTGAACTTTGCATGTCTAACTGGAAGCCCTTTTTCCACACCCCAGGCCCTACCTGAGGGGCTCCCTTCACAGCCCTCTTGTGACAGTGGCTCTGACAGCAGCTCACAGCCTCAGCGACATGTGAAGCACGGGAAGCACGAGGGAGTTACTACATGCCAATAAAAGAACCTACAAATTCCAATAAAACACGACATCAACTACGAGATTTGGATTCAAAATTTTAATAATAAATTGTGCCAGTAGAAGCTTTTCAAAGGCAATGATATATCAATAAATAATAGTTAAATTGAGTTCCTGAGAAAGAACCTACCACATGAAAGTATGTCAGAGCGCTGTAAATAACAACATGGCATTACTATAAAATAGCGAAAATACTGACAGTCACGATTACAAGCACAGCAGACTTCAGAATATGCCACTCATACAAATGTAAACCAGTACACAGGAATCTTTCTTTTTTTTTTTTTTTTTTAGTTTAGACACTGATAAACTGGTAAGTGTTGTTGCCTATATACTAAATAATGGATACATTATGCTAAGAACTTCAAGGAAAAATATGTGGAATAATATAATGAAAAATATGATGCATCAGATTTTTTTAAAAGCAAAAAAGAAATTGAACATTTTACTCAAATATAAATCACTTTAGGAATCATACTAATTTGAATAAGGAATATTTTGTGTGTTTATCTATGTAGTATATATATACACCTATACTTCTAAGAAAATATGTATGGCTTACTTATTTTTTTTCCCAATGTCACTTTGAAGAATCTTTGCTTTTTTACAAAAGTTAGGAAAATGTATTGTTTAAACCAAGTTAAGATTTGACACTTCAAAGCACACTAAAAAAATGTAAAGAACCACTAGATTACTCAATTTCATCACGGTAACATATTAGCTGTCCAAGACGACAGGAGGAAAAACGTTCGTTAACCTTTCAGTGTGGGCAGTCTGTTGGGAAAAGGTTAAGTGGTAAGGTCAGAGCTACTGAATTCCACATACCAGCTATACCAAGGGTGAAAGAGCGTACTGACTAGAGAAAAAGATATACATCCATGATTAACTTATATATTTTTTTGGCATAGCTAAATTAATCCCTTTTGATGTATATAAGTTTAGTATATGACAAATGTTTAGGTTTACCCCCCAATCATACCCAAGACACACACATACACACACATGCACAAAAATCACTTCTCAGTTACACATCTGCGTTTCTTTAACAAAACAAAATAAGGGATACAATCATAGCAAGGAAGTCACCCACACGATACGTTATCAGCACACTGTCTAGAACACCTCATTTAAAGACACTCGGTAAAAACATATTCACAGGACCTGCTGTGAACGGCAAGATATGGTAATTTTATAAAAACCCTGCTCATGCAGTACTCTGCACACACCAGACATCTGAAATCACACCCACATCATCACCTTGCTCACACTTTCTTAATATACTATATAATATGCAAAAAGCCAAAAAAAAGCAGCTTTTAACATTATATCACAATTTTGAAATGTGGGAAAAAATACAAGACAAAAACCATTGTGTGGATAAAGTGGTCTCCGTGACATCTGAGCAGAATGTTATCTTTTTTTTTTTTTTTTACATTATTGCACAGAGATTTCTTATCACATGTTCTTCAGTTTTTATGTCTTTTCCTAAATGTGAATAAGTGCTATGGATAAAATACAAATGTAGAAAATAACAGCAGCATGATTTGTCAAAGTTAATCCCTATAATTTAGTATAAGAAAAAATGGATATAAACAAAATAAGTGCTCTTTCTAAACTGTACTAAGTTTTTAAAAATATTGTTTTAATGCGGGAAGGTCCTCAAAAGCCAATTTGAAGCAGTGCCGAGTCCTTTTGTAGAAAGCATCTGGACTGTTTTGGGTTTTCTTGGTGAAGACCAGAATTTCAAGTGACGAAATCAACGGACTAACTGAAAACAAAGGCGCCCTCAGCTTCCACACGGGCCTGGGCACCAGCCAGGGCGCCCACCCGAGAAGCGAGTGGCAGGGCTGCCCGTCACCACCTACACGTACACCGGCTGGCAGCCCGCAGCCTGGTCCACCAGACTGGGGTTTTCTACGTCTGAGCCCTCAGACTGTGAAGCTTCTGCCCCTGAAGGCTTCGGGCATCTAAAGGGGTAGCCATTGTCGTCAAAGAACCTTCGGAAAGTGAACTCGTAGAACGCGTGCTCAGGGTGCTTGTTACTGGGGGAGGTGAGCGTGTCCCAGGCCTTGGCGCTGCCTTCACTAGCATCATTCCAAGGGCTTTCTTCATCCACGGGGTCAAAGTTCGAGGTGTCCATGGGGTGGCTGATGGTGGGAACGTAGGGGGCCGGCTGCTTCCGGATATCGCTGGAGAAGTCGATGGCGCTGAAGAACGAGTGGGCCTTCAGGTCGTCGGCCCCGTCCCTCCCCAGGCGGTGGTCTGCGGCGCAGCACAGCTTGGTGATGAGGTCCCTGGCCTCAGGGCTCAGCTTGACCTGGGCTGGAATGTGGAGTGTGTTCTCCCAGTTTATCACCTGAAGAGACAACAGAACCAAAGCTCTAGTCTGTCTTTTTACGTCAAGGCCAATCTAGGGCACTTCTGGACAGCACGTGATGACTTGACTTTTAAATACTTTCCGTTTCATGACGGGAGAAGAGTTAGAACAGACACAGAATAGAAGCAGCAGTTGGTGACCAAGCAGCTATAAAGTCAGCGTGGTTTCAGTAGGTGGCTCAAAGCCCAAGGCACAGGACAATGAAATCAAATTCAGACAAGATACTGATTTTCTTTTATCAGAAATATTGTTTAGCAAAAGAATTTTGTGCTTCCCACAAAATTGAAGAGACTGATAGTCTATGAGTCATTTCTCTAGCTACGGCAAGGAAATTTCTGTTGAGCCATCCTAACTCCCACTAAGTACTTAGTGTGGGCAAGATACGGTCAACTGGGGTTTTGTAAAAGAAGACAATAAACCTCACTGAGAGGAAGAACAAACCTAACTGACCCCGCATGGCCTTGGCCTCATGTGTTCAATTGTACAAGCCAGCCATCTGGATGTTAAAACACTTGTCACAGAGATGTGTCTACTGTAAGGAGAAGACCTGAGGGACTTCTTTCTTGTTTACACTGACAATCGGGAGGAGACAAGGCCAGTGTAACTGGCTGGGGTGATGGGACAGGGGTAAGGCACAGAAGGAGGCAGGTGTGTGGGCAGGAGGGTTGGTTTGAACCAAGCAGCTGTTTTTGTAGAGCTAAAACTATAAAACTCCTAGAAGAAAACTAGGGTGAAATCTTTACGATGCTGGGTTTGGCAATGATTTCTTGGCTATGACACAAAAAGCACAGGTAGCAAAATAAAAACTAAAATTGGATTTCATGAAAATTTTAAACTTTTCTACATCAAAGGACATATGAGCAGAGTGAAAAAGCAATATATGGAATAAGAGAAAACATTTGCAAAGTATGTATTTGAAAAGGGGTATTCAGAATATATAAAGAACTCTTACAAATCAACAAAAAAACCCAAATAACAAGATTTTAAGGGCAAAGGACTTGAATAGACTTTTCTCCAAAGAAAATATATAAATGGCTAATAAGCACATGAAGAGATGTTCAACATCATTTAGCCATTAGGGAAATGTAAATCAAAACCATAATGAGATACCACCTCACATCTTCTAGGATGGCTACTATCAGGAAAAAAAAAAAAAAAAGGAAAAATAAGAAGTGTTTACTTTACTTAGCATAAAAAATAAAAAATAAAAAAAATAAAAAAAAAATAGAAGTGTTGGCAAGGATGTGGAAAAATTGTTGGAACCCTTGTGCACAGTCAATGGGAATGGAAAATGGTACAGCCACTGTGGCAAACAGTGTGGCTGTTTTGGCAGTTTCTCAAAAAGCTACACAAGAATGATCATATGATCCAGCAATCCCACTTTTGGGTTATATATCCAAAAGGATTGAAAGCAGAGACTCTAATAGATAGTATTATCACAACAGCCAAAAGGGAGATGGATGGATGAAAACATGTGGAACATACATACAGTGGACTACAGTCTGTTGAGCATTAAAAAGGAAGGACGTTCTGACACATCCTAAAACACGGATGAACCTTGAAGACATTATGCTAAGTGAAATAAAGTAGTCACAAAGAGACAAATACTGCATGATTCCACTTACATGAGGTACCAAGACCAGTGAGTGAGATTCACAGACAGAAAAGTACAACAGAGGTTAGCAGGGGCCGGGGGAGGGGAGAATGGGGAATTATTACTTAATGGGGACGGAGTTTCTGTTTGGGAAGATGAAAACATTTGGAAATAGAGTGTGGCGACAGTTGTACAACACTGTGAATGTACTTAATACCACTTAAAATGGTTAAAATAGTGAGTTTTATGTTAAATATATTTTACCAAAATAAATAAAATCTGGGTTACCATCATGCAGGCAAATTGCTGAGTGTTTTAGCAATTCAATTAGGATGCAGATAATGCCAAATTCCAGTTTTATTGTTCTCAGAGTGAAACTAAGCCTTAATTTAGGGTTTTTCTAATTAAAAGGTTATTAATCTTGGTTCTGTCATGGACTCCAGGGCATATGAAGACTTTCTAGAATTGTGTAAGTTGGAAAGTCCACTGATGATTTCAGATTCTCAATTCAATCCTTATGTAATTAATTTATTTCAAAACCAAGTGGCTGTCCTTCTAAAAATATGTAGCATTAAATGATTAAGAAATTACTTAATTACTTCAAATGAGTATTAGGTATATGCACAACCAGCCCAACCACGTATCTGATAATTTGCAGACAATAATAATACAACAAACCAAATAAACAAACGGATTTCTTTAAATATACAGCTGACCCTTGAACAACATGGTTTGAACTATGCAGGTTCATTTTCTTCCACCTCTGCCACCCCTAAGATAGTAAGCCCAACCTCTTCTCTTCCTCCTCAAAGTGAAGACAACAAGGATGAAGGCCTTTGTGATCACCCACTTCCACTTCATGAATAGTAAACATAGTTTTCCCTCCTTATGATTTTCTTAAAAACAATTTCTTTTCTGTAGCTTATTTTATTGTAAGAATACAGTATATAATGCATATGACATACAAAATGTACGCTAATCCACTGTTTCTGTTATCGGGAAGGCTCCTGGTCCACAGGAGGCTGTTAGTAGTTACGTTTTGGGGGAGTCAAAAACTACATGCATGGGACTGCAAACTAGTACAACCTCTGTGAAAAGTAATATGGAGATACCTCAAAGAGCTACAAGTAGAACTACCATTTGATCCAGCAATCCCATTACCAGGCATCTACCCAAAACAAAAGACATTCTATAAAATACGACATTTGCACTAGAATGTTTCTAGCAGCACAATTCACAATTACAAAGATGTGGAAACAACTCAAGTGCCCATCAATACATGAGTGGATTAATAAAATGTGGTATATGTATACCATGGACTACTACTCAGCCACAAAAAACAATGGTGATCTAGCACCTTTTGTATTATCCTGGATAGAGCTGGAGCCCATTCTACTAAGTGAAATATCAAGAATGGAAAAACAAGCACCACATGTACTCACCATCAAATTGGTATTAACTGATCAACACTTATGTGCACATACAGTAATACCATTCACTGGGTGTCGGGCAGGTGGGAGGGGAGAGGAGGGGATGGTATATTCACACCAAATGGGTGCAGTGTGTACCGTCTGTGGGATGGACATGCTTATAGCTATGATTCGGGCAGGGCAAAGGTAATATATGTAACCTAAACATTTGTACCCTTATAATATGCTGAAATAAAAAAAATAATAAAGTTAGACTTGTGGGGAAAAAAAAAGCTATATGCAGATCTTCAAGTGTGCAGGGGTCGGCGCCCCCAACCTCCGTGTTGTTCAGGGGTCAACTGCAGTTCATAAAGTTCTGCTCTCCAGGGTAGGCCCAGGGGCTGGGGAGCAGATCTGCAGGACGCCTTTACTGCCCCTTACCCTTTGTAGTTCTTACCTGGACATAACAAGATGGCAGATGGCCAATGGTTTCAACAAAATTTCAGATACACATATATATCAAAACTCAGGTTCAACTCTGTGGCTTTCCTTATCAAAATAAAAGTTTTAAAAATACATAGTAATTTTTTAAAATGATACTATTACTTTAAAAAAATCCCATTGCATATTCCTACCCTACTTAGGATAAGAGGCCAAACTCAGACCAGGGATTCATGGATGCATGAGAAAAGCAAGTGTTTTTGCAGCAGGCAGATGTGTTTCCTCCCTAGTTACCTTCAGCTGGGTTTCTGTGGGAGTAGGTGCCAAAAAGGGTGGCTGTCCTACCAGCATCTCGAAGAGAATCACTCCAACGCTCCACCAGTCACAGAGCTGAGTGTACCCTGAAAGACAAAGTTCACTTAATCCCAACATAGGCATGACTTCTCAGGTTTGGATTTTACAAAATCCTGAACACACGGATTTATTGTTAAATCTAAAAGCACAAGGAAGCAGCACCATGCTTTGTGAAAGAGGACAGATCTCCACCAGGGTGTCCCCTTGCATGGTGGCTCGGTGAAAAGGGCCCAACACCATGGTGCTCACAGTCCACATGGGAGGTCATGGCCACTTTTGTTTTCATGTTTTCAATCATTACTCTGTGATCAACACAGGATACTTTTGTAATAAGACAAAAGACCTTTTAATTTAAAAATATTACTATTAGCAAATAGGTACTACTACTTACTAAACAGAAAATTAAGCTTTTTGTTTCCTTTTTTTAAAAAAGATAAGCAGTCTCATTCTATGGCCCAGACTAGAGTGCAGTGGTGTGATCACAGCTCACTGCAGCCTCTAACTCCTGGGCTTAAGCCATCCTCCCGCCTCAGCCTCCCGAGTAGCCACCGTGCCTGGCCAGACTTTTTAAGTTTTACTGAGTGAGATGATAGAAACCACTGTGAGGGCCACAGGACCTCCACTCAATCTGCCTAAATCACACATTTCCGGGCTCTGGCTTTAACTCCTCCTTGCCCAGGCTCCTAGCGAGTTACCCAGTACCGTGTCCACCACTACTGCGCCCGGCCAGACTTTTAATTTCTTAAAGATCACACAAAGGGACATAAATCAAAATGACAGGAACCAAAAAATGTGAGGCCCACGAATAGTCAGGTGAGGGCAGTCACAGAGGGCGTCCCGGAGAGGCTTCTAAGTCAGTCTTGGAGGCAGCGGAGGAACATGGAGATGAGGAGGAGAAAGGGGGGCCTCGCAGCGGGCACTTCCGATTTCCTCTCACTCTGCCTTCGGAGTCCTACATCCCAGTGAAGCCAAGCTGGTCATGTGATGCCACCTAACCCCCGCTGGTACTGTGTGCCAGCCTAGCCGCTTCAGGACCCCCTGCTCGCCCTCTGTCCCACCTCCTCCTGTCCCAGTTTGGCACTGGAGGCTGCAGAACAGCCTCAACCTCTGGCTCGTCTGGAATGCTGCCCACGGCAGGAGGAAGTGAGACCTTTACTGGGCACCCAGGTTTGTATGCACAACCCCTCAAGGTCATTACTGCTATATATGGTGCCGAGTGGCTAAGTGACTTGTCTTGGATCACCGCGGCTAACCAAAAACCCTAGGCTTGAACTGGGCCCGGCTGGCTCTAAGGACTTCCAACAACACAGGTGCTGGCAGAGGATGCCCACCTCTGGATTCATTTCAGAGTCAGGTCAACGCTGCACTGACACCACGGACCAGGCAGGACCGCGAAAGGACCCCTCCTGTGCTGAGCCAGACGTTGTATTTTACAGAACGGAGCAGGCACCCAGGAGACAAATTTTGCAGAGCATGAGTAATTTTACACCTATTGTCTGCAAAGTGCACCTTCCAGGCCCTTGTGGTCCAGCAGGGAGAAATGGGGGAAAACAGCATTCGTATGCTGTCGCTCAATGCCCAGCCGTGCACGGCACATCTCTGCTAGGAGCCTGGGCACGGAGGAGTCACAGCCAGAGCCACTGCAGTGTGGTTTAGGCAGACTGGGTAGAGGTCCCATGGCCCTCAGGGTGGTTTCCATCATCGAACTGTGCAAAAACCAGCTGTAGTGTCGTTCCCTCAGGTCCTAGGTGGAGAGCTCAGGGGCAAGCGGACACTGGCCTGATGGAGCATGTCTTCCGTCACCCTGGGAGCAAGGGCACTTGCAAAACAGAAATGACATAGGCTGGAGGCTTGTTTGTTAACGGAAATATTTAGCGCACAGGCTTCCATGAGGACAGAATTATGGCTGGAATATTTAGAGTCTTGGAAAGCTAGAGCTAAGGAGACTCTTACAGGTCATCTGGCGCCACACGCATGAAGGCAACAGTCACCTCACGGTGAGGCAAGCGTCCCCCAGCGCGTACCTTTGCGGAGGAGCACCTCAGGCGCGATGTAGTTTGGAGTCCCCACCAGGGAATGCGCCAGGCACCGCTGGTGCTGCTTCCGCGCCCGCTGCTCCAGGGTCTTCAGCCTGTCTCCACACCGACAGTTGGACACGTCGTCCCAGAGGTCGCTGGGCTCCATGCTGTCCTGTCTGACGTGGTTCCCTTTACCCCACCAGTCGGGGTAGTAAAGAAGAGAACAAAACATGAAGAGAATTTTCACTGTGTTACAATGCAAACCCTTAGCTTAAAACACACAAGTAATTCAAATCAGCTCTGACACAGTAAGACGAAGAATCACCCCCAGCTGCTCCACAGGGACAACCTGCTGTTCCTGGCTTTGAGACACTCTGTGAGGTCAATGCCAGCAGGAACGACAGCTGAGGCAATCACGAGAAACCGCGCGTTGTGCTGAGCTGGCAGCGGGGCACCGTGAGAAAGGCTGGAGGAACCGCGGGGACGTCCTTCCTAGCACTCGGGCCAGCACCCATAGGCTAGCACTGTTCTAACAAGACATGCTGAGATGAGCATGGAAAAACTTAAGAGGATTTAAAAAATATGAACCAAAATGACTTGAATGCCAGAAAATGGGAAAAAATTAAATGATTTAGAGTTAGTTTTGAGTTAAAAAATAAAAGTCTGAGCTATGATAGTAAAATAACTATGTCAAGAATCCAAGCCCTAAATAAGATTATGACCAGCTGTTTGTTTGTTTGTTTGTTTTGAGACTGAGTCTCACTCTGTTGCCCAGGATAGAGTGCCGTGGAGTCAGCCCAGCTCACAGCAACCTCAAACTCCTGGGCTCAAGCGATCCTCCTGCCTCAGCCTCCTGAGTAGCTGGGACTACAGGCATATGCCACCGTGCCCTGCTAATTTTTCTATACATATATATTTTTTAGCTGTCCATATAATTTCTTTCTATTTTTAATAGAGACGGGGTCTCGCTCTTGCTCAGGCTGGTCTCAAACTCCTGAGCTCAAACAATCTGCCTGCCTCGGCCTCCCACAGTGCTAGGATTATAGGCGTGAGCCACCGTGCCCAGCCATGACCAGCTGTTTTTGACTTTCCCAAATAGCAGAACTGTAGGAAATGGAGTTAAACAATATGATAGATTCAGGTTAGCTGTAAGAGAGGACTGCTTGGGAGGTCGTGAGTCTTATTTTCTAAGCCCTATAGCCTACTGTCCTAAAAATATAGTAAAACTTAGATCCACTAACTTAAAAAAAATAATCTCCCACATATCATACTATTCCTTTCAAGAGGGAAGGACGTCACACCAAAATATAAACCAATGGAGTGGCAGATAATTTAAAATGATTAAGAGCCACCAGGATGGGGACTAGTTGCCTCCGATGGTTTAGTGATACCTAGATGTGGACAGTGGACGTGGCACGCCTGAGACAATACCTTTCTGGTAGTATTTGGAATTGTGAGTCCACCTGAAGCCAGTGCACAGGCCAAAATCTGTGAGTTTGATGTGGCCATCCAGATCTATCAAAATGTTGTCGGGCTTGATGTCTCGGTGGATGAAGCCCATCTTGTGGACACTCTCGATGGCCAAAGTCAGCTCTGCGATGTAGAACCGGGCGAGGTGCTCGGGGAAGACCTCCATCCGGATCAGCAGGCTCATCATGTCCCCGCCCGGGATGTAGTCCATCACAAAGTACAGGCTGTCTTTGTCCTGGAAGGAGTAGTAGAGTTTAACCACCCACTCATTGTCTGCCTCGGCCAGGATGTCCCTCTCAGCCTTGACGTGGGCCACCTGATTCCGGTTCAGGACATCCTTCTTCCTCAGCGTCTTCATGGCATACAGGGCATGCGTGTCCACCTTACAAGCAAGGCACACTTCTCCAAAGGCACCAATCCCCAGGGTTTTGATTTTGACAAACATAGACTTGTCCATCTTGGCCCTCTTCAGCCTGTTGTAATTAGACTCCTTCTGGTAGAGGATCTTCCTCATCTGTTCCTGCTCAGCTTCACAGAGCCCAGCCTGCACAAAAGGCAAGCAAGAAGAAAGAGTCATGTTAGAGCGATCCCATGACAGCAAGTTACGGGGCTGGGGGATGCCCTGGAACTGAGAGGACCCTAACTTACTTTACAGAAAGGAGTATGTGGAAGAATGAATTTAATATACAAGTAAGATGATAATTAGTTTTGTTCTTTATATCCATATACAGGCCCAAATTTGGAATCCAAAGGTAAAACAAAATAGAGAGTTCTTTCTCTAGGTGACTTTAGGCTCTAAAAACAAAGGGAAATCTTCATTAATAAAAATCTATGGGAAAGGGGACCACAACATTCCTGGAACTCTAAGAGCAATCTAGTATTTCAATTAGATTGAATTCAATTAGATTTCAATATTACAGGCGTGAGCCACCGCGCCCAGCCAAAAACCAGTAGCATTTTCTATATACCAATAATGAACTAGCTGAGAAAGAAATCAAGACAGCAATCCCATTTACAATAGCTACACACACACCCCACCAAAAAAACCCCTTAGGAATATATTTATTAGAGGAGGTGAAAGACCTCTAACAAGGAAAACTACAAAACCCTGGTCAAAGAAACTAAAGTGGACACATAAAAATGGACAACCTATGCTCATGGATCAGCAAAATTAATATTGTTAAAATGACCATATGATGCAAAGCAATCTACAGATTCAATGCAATCACTATCAAAATACCAATGGCATTTTTCACAGAAAAAAAATCCTAAAATTTCGCCTGTAATCCTAGCACTCTGGAAGGCCGAGGCGGGAGGATCGTTTGAGCTCAGGAGTTCGAGACCAGCCTGAGCAAGAGCAAGACCCCATCTCTACTAAAAATAGAAAGAAATTATATGGACAGCTAAAAAAATATATATAGAAAAAATTAGCCGGGCATGGTGGCGCATGCCCGTAGTCCCAGCTACTCGGGAGGCTGAGGCAGAAGGATTGCTTAAGCCCAGGAGTTTGAGGTTGCTGTGAGCTAGACTGACGCCACAGCACTCACTCTAGCCCGGGCAACAGAGCGAGACTCTGCCTTAAAAAAAAAAAAAAAAAAATCCTAAAATTTGTATGGAATTAAAAAAGAGGCCATAGCCAAAGCAATTCTGAGCAAAAAGAACAAAGTTGGAGGCATCACACTACCGGACTTCAAAATATGTTACAGGGCTAAAGTAATCAAAGCAGCATGGTAATAGTATAAAAACAGACCAATGCAACAGACTAGAAAAGCTAGAAATACATCCACATATTTATAGCCTCCTGACTTTCAACAAGGCGCCAGCCAAGAGCATACATTGGGGAAAGGACACCCTCCTTAATCAATGGTGATAGGAAAATTGGATATCCACTTATATAAGAATGAATCTAGACTCTTATCTCTCACCATATACAAAAATCAACACAAAAGGGACTAAAGACCTAAACTAAGAGGCAAAAGTATGAAACTACTAGAAGAAAACATACAGGAAATACTCCAGGACACTGGTCTAAGCAAAGATTCTTTGGCTAAGATCTCAAAAAGACAGGCATCAAAAACAAAAATAGACTATATTAAACTAAAATTAAATTAAAACTAAAATTAGACTATATTAAACTAAAAAGCTTCTGCACAGCAAAAAACCCACAATCAACAGAGTGAAGAGGCTACCTGTTGAATGGGAGAAAATATTCGCAAACTATTCATCTGACAAGGGATATTAATCCAGAATATACAAGGAACTCAAAACAACTCAACAGCAAAAAAATATTCCCATTAAAAAATGGGCAAAGGACCTGAATAGACATTTCTCAAAAAAAGACATACGAATGACCAATAAGTACAGAGAAAATGCTCAACATCACTATCATCAGGGAAATGCAAATCAAAACCACAATGAGTCATCATCTCACCTCAGTTAGAACAGTTATTCTCAAAAAGACAAAAAAATAACAGAAGTTGGTGAGGATGCAGAGAAAAGTGAACTCTTATACACTGCTGGTGGGAATGTAAATTAGTAGAGCCACTACGGAAAACAGTATGGAGATTTCTTAGAAAACTAAAAATAGTAACTATCATATGACCCAGCAATCCCACTACTAGATATTTATCCAAAAGTGAGGAATTCAGTATATCAAAGGGATAGCTGCACCCCTATGTTTATTGCAGCACTATTCACAATAGCAAAGATATGGAATCAACCTAAGTGTCCATCAACAGATGAAGACATGAAGAAATGGTGGTACATAGACATAATGGACTACTATTCAGCCAGAAAAAAAGAAGAAAATCATACCATTCAGCCAGAAAAAAGAACAAAATCATTTTTAGCAACAGGGATGGAACTGGAGGACATTATATGTTAAGTGAAATAAGCCAGGCATAGAAAGTTAAACACCACATGTTCTCACTCATATGTGGGAGCTAAAAGAATTGATCTCATGGAGACAGGGAATAGAATGATAGTTACCAGAGGTGGGGAGGACATGTGCGATAGGGAGGGGCAGGGGATGAGAGAGTTTGGTTAATGGGCACAAACATACAGTTAGAAGGAATAAGATGCAGAGTAGAGTGACGATGGCTAACAACATACATGGTATATGTCAAAATAGCTAGAAAAGCCTAGGTATGGTGGCTCATGCCTGTAATTCAGCACTTTGGGAGGCCAAGGCAGGAGGATTGCTTGAAGCCAGGAGTTCAAGACCAGCCTAGGCAACATAATTGAGACCCTGTCTCTAAAAAAATAAAAAATAAAAAAATTAGCCAGGCTTGGTGGCTGGCACCTGTGGTCCTAGCTACTCTGGAGGCTGAGGCAGGAGGATCACTTGAGCCCAGGAGTTTGAGGTTGCAGTAGCTGTGGTTGTGCCACTGTACATAACCAGCGTCACCTGGGCAACCGAGCAAGACTCTGACTCAAAAAAAAAGGCTACAAGAGAGGACTTGAAATGCTCCTAGACACATCCTATGTTTATAACAAAATATTACATGTACTCCATAAATATGTAACATTAATCAATAAAAAATAAAATTTATATCTAAAAACAGTCAATGAATATGGAACAGCTGAAAGAACACAAATTTGATTTTTAGGGTTTTGCAATTACTGGCTTTCTGTGATTTAAATTTATTGCTACACTTTTACTTAAATAATTTCATTAATAAATAACTTCTCTAGCACTTTAGTGTCAAATTAAGTATGTTTAAACCATTATTTACACAAGGAAGGCTAGATTGATCACTACAACATATGTTTTTCTTTCAAAATCCCACAATATCAATTTATAAGACCTCAAAGTTTGTTTCTATTTGTTCAAATGTTGTATTATTAGTAAGCAATCCTTGATGAATTTCGTTAAAGAGTAAGGACACGCCATAAAAACCAGTTTGCTATAATAATTTACCGTTAGCTACATTAAGCACAAGTATCACTGATTCTTCTAAAGGGCCAGGGGAAAGCGGAAAGGGGAAAGGAAGGTCACTACATTTGCAACTTCTACAAGTAGTTGACCCCAGAACCAGACAGCTGCCTGCGAGATGGGTTTATGATCAAGGTGTACACAGTCAAAACAGAAAAGGGGTTCTGCTGTGCTTCAAACCGCCAACTGAAGGAAGAGCGGAGGGTGGGGTGGGGGAATAGCAAGAATGAAATGAGAAATTACTTTGGCCATTTCCTGCTCCAGCTGCAACCTCCGGTTGACCTTCTGTTGGTAGGTTTTTATGACATTTTCCACATGCTGCTCCATGAAGAACTTGAAGGCATATGGCGAGTAGCTCTTGATGCGCGACTCTCTCTTCTCTTCGTCCCTGCTGTTTTTGCGGACGGGAACGGGAGAGGTCTGGATCTGCTTTTTATCTTTCCCGCCTTTGTCCGCCTTGGCGCTCTTGTGGCTCTTGTCGCCGGGCTCGGCCGGGCCCCCGCGGAGGCTCTGCTCCACGCCCGCGCACAGGCTGTCCAGGTCGAACTGCTCCGACTTGCTGCGCAGCAGCAGGTGCTTCGGGTAGGGCGGCGGCGGGCACCTGCGGTCCGGGCCGTACTCCACGTCCAGCGGGTAGGCGCCGGCGCCGCCCAGCGCCAGGCCGTGCTCGTCCTTGGCGTCCAGGCCCTCCACGGCCGGCGCGGGCGCGGTCACCCAGGCGGGGTGGGACGGCCCCACGGCCGTCTGCGGCTCGGGCCGCAGCACCCGCACGCTCTTCACCGGGTGCAGGATGTGGGCGGCCGTGACCGCCGTGACGGTGTTGGGGGTGGGCAGCGAGGGCTCGGCCTTGCCGGGAGGGCCGGCCCGCGGCTGGTGGCTGTTGAAGGAGTTGGTCCTGCTGGGCACTGGGCCATCGGGCCGGAAAGCCACGTGCTGGCGCAGCGGCGCCTCCAGGCCCGGCTTCTGCAGGGAGTCCCGGCGGGCCAGGGTGGCGGCCGGCCACTGCTGGACCGGGGCGCCGCCCAGGTCGTACAGGTCCACGTTGAGGCTGTTGCGGGAGGGGGCCAGCAGGCTCTGCGGAGGGCTGTCGCCAGCAAACACCAGGCCGCGGGAGCCCATCACGTGCAGCTGGTGGGCGGCGGGGCCGGCCTGCTTGTGGTGCGCGTGCGGCACGTACAGCCCGGTGGCAGCGGGCGGGAAGGCGAGGCCGGCACTAGGGGGGCCGCCCTGGCCCTTGGCAGGCAGGCTGGCGTAGCCCCCCGCCTCGGCCGGCGTCTTGTTCTGGAAGGAGGGGCTGCGCTGCACGCCGTAGCCCAGGGGCTCCGCCTGCACCAGCAGGTGCGGCCGGCCGTAGTGCGGGGCCTGCGGCGGGAAGTGCGCCGCCACCTCCACGCCGGCGCCGTAGCCCTTGGGCTGGTGCTGGTGGCCAGGCACGCCGTGGGGCGCGACCCCGGGGAAGAGGAAGTCCATGTACTGCCGTGGCACCTCCTCCAGGGCCGCAGGGCTGTCAGCGCCGAAGCCCGGCCCCTCGTAGGCCGCGCCGCTCAGCTGGTGGTAGGACGTGAAGGAGTCGCTGCCGGTTCCTTCGAAGCTGGGCCTCCGCGTCACAGGGGCTGGCACGAGGCCCTTTCCTGCGGAGGGAAGAAGGGGAAGACGGCGTCAAAGGGGATATGATCGGTCGGTTCTGACAGCGTCCCTGGGGCTCAGTGGCTGCACAGGGTCTTTAACGACCACGGCCCGACAGGCTGAGCTCTGGCCAGCAGGGTGAGCAGGCTACCCTCTGCCCTGCCAGCAGGGACCACGCACCACAGTGTGGCCTCGGGGGACTGCAGGGCAAAGGGTACATGGGAGGGTCAAGGGCAATAACGAAGCCACGTCCCAGGCCTTCTGGAGGTGGCTCCCTCACACCCCTGAGGACACAGCCCTGGGTTCACACTCCTGTCAAGCTAGGAGCCATCTGGATGGCCAGCTTCCTTTTCCCCAAGACATGCCCAGGTGTTGGGCTGGCTGAGTTTACCATCACATGACCCCCCGAGTCTGCTGCTCCCCAACACAAAGGGCAGAACTGTGTTCACTGCGGTGCAGCAGCTGGTCCACTTTTCTTTCACCTATTTTCTGGGTTCTTTGTCTTTATTAGAACAAAACAATACATACACAACAATAAAAAAATACACAAAACCCCTCTACCAATACCCAGATTGATTACAGCTGCTCTTTCCTTAATCCTGACTTTTCCATTTTGAAAATCTCTCCTCATTTGAAACAGACGCCTGGAAGGACGGACAAAGGCTCCTCTCGTGTCCTTACACCAACCGCTCCGCACTGCTTGACTTGGCAGAGGATGTCACAGAGTCGAGGGGCTGTGCCTTGCCCGTGGGGAGACCCCCTCCCTCCGGAACACCTGGCAGAGAGAACGCCCTGACAGGCATCGCACTGAGCCGAAGTCACAGCCAAACAACTGCTTGTTTTGCCTGGGCTAAGAAATGCACCAGTGGATGCACCACACCAAAGGCAGCTGTGGAAAGAAACCCACCAGAACGTGGGCCTGTATTTGCCTTTGGAGCCACGCTCTAGGGCAGACTCCAGAACTCTGCAATCGTGACATGGACTGTTTAAGGAAGTTCTTTCTCTCAAGAAGAAACCAGAAAAGTGTGTCCTCTTAACAATGGAGACGCAGCTTACTAAGCCTCTGAGATTTTCTCACTCACTACATGAAGTGGGTGTTATCTAAGGTTGTCCACAAAATGGGGAAAAGTCTTTCTGCTAATCATTATGAATCATTTATCACACCCCAGGGACCTCAGGTACCAAGTAAAGGGCCCATCTGCTCCATTCTCAGAAAGCAACATTCACTGACAGCCACGCAGGTCCCACAAGCCTGGCGCTGGGCAGCTGCTCTGAGCGGCTATGATGTAAGAAAAGGTATGTTTTAAAATTGAAGAAATAAGCCTCCCTTTTCAATCATCTCTCCACAAGCCCAAGAGAAAACAAAATGCCCATTTTTACTCTCACTTTGCTGACTTTTTGCATCTTTCATAAAATGTAACAAGCACGCAAACTCCCCTGGGTAAGAATTACCACAGACTATTTCAGATGGGGTGGGGGAGCCCCAGGTGAGTCCCATGGTCTCCCACCCGGGGCTGCACCCCACTCCAGGACCTGGCTTGGGCAGGGCAGGCTCAGCTCGCTCGTCACCTGAACAAGGGAACGTGCTATGAGACTGTCTGCTGAGGGCCACATTGGGCATCTCTTCCTGCATATGTTCTTCCATCACAAACCACCTTCACCCCCCGTGCAGCAGCATGGGCTGGGCTGGGCTCACCTGGGGAGGTCTGCTTAATGACCCGCACGATCTGCTCATTCCTGGGGTCCAGGTAGCCCATCTTGCTGATGTACTCCAGGGCGGCCTCGATACTCCTGCTGCCGGTCTGCTTGAGTGCTCTGCCCGCCATCTCCTGGGAGGGAAGCACAGGAGAGGTAAGTACATGTCATCGTAAAACAAGGCCACTGTGACTTCCATTCCTATAGTGCCTGTGCTGTGACACCTTGCCTCTCAATGATGGCTAGGTCCCGTGACATGCTGCAGGTGACTCAGGGTGGGCACAGATGCCTGCTGACAAAGCCTAGCACATACCGCACCACAGACTATTCAGCATATGTCAAGAACACACAAGAATTTTGATGGCAGAACCTGAAAGAAACTTGAGTTCTGCTTCTCCTTAGAACACTTTTGTGGTTGGACTGAAACGCCCAGGATGACCCTAAGACCAGAAGCACGCACAATGGGAAGGAGACCCTGGGAGTCGGGGACCTGGCTTTCACTCCGGCTCACCCCAGGCCAACTCTGGGACCAGGCAACCTGCCCCTGAGGGGAGTATGTGGCTACCCAAGAGTCCTTTATTGCATACCCACTGTTTACAATGCCCTGTGCCAACTACAGCAACAGAGGACTTGCCCTTAGGGACCTAGTGAGACAAGGAAAAGGCAGGCACAACAGGAGCCCTTGGAGCCATGCTGGCACAGGACAGAGACTGGCCACCACAGGAGAAGGCAGGTAAAGTGGACAAGGGTTGGAGGAGACAGCTTCTTTCCACCTGAGAGAGGAAGCAGCAGCACAGCTGACTCTTCAAGGCCAGACAGACTTTGGGCAGGTGGAAAGCCCCAGTAGAAAAAAGACGAACAGTTAGAGCAGAGGCCTGGGGGAAAACAGGCTGGACGGCAGCAGCAGCAGCATGCGGGCGAGAGCAGGCAGGGGAGGGACCCAGGGACTGGCCTGGGTTTTGCCCCTGTTTGCAGGTAAGTCTTGGAAGCTTTCACACAGGGACACATGGCAGTCAGAGGGTCAATGTGGGGGCAACACAGGTGCAGAGCTCACTGCACTCTTAGGTGGGGAGACAGGGCAGGCCAGGGTTGGAACAGACAAGGCAGGTGCCCAGCAGGGCACAGCCCAGGGACACGGGGCTGTGAGGCTGTGACCCAGGCACTCCCCCTTCGCCCTGTGGGACAGCGCTGCATAGCTGCAGGCAAACGGGGAGGGTGAGGACAGGGAAAAGACCACCACCGAGGCTGGCCCTGGACAACAAGGAAAAGTGGAGCACTCTGAATGAATGGAGAGGGCAGATGGGAGGAGGAAACTGAAAATGCAGAGGGAGCCTGAAACTCCACATTACTCAAGGCAACATCCGCCCACCTACCACGGCACTTAGAACAAACCAAGCACTTAATATCCGCATGGTTGTCTAACAGTGAGTCCAGCTTTCCATGCCTGGCCATATGCCCACTGAGTGGTGGGACAAGAAACGCAGACTGTACACGGCTGTAAACTGTGCCCATGTTCTCAGCGACGCAGGTGTCAGGGGCCACGGAGGAGCTGCCGGGGGGCAGGCTGCACCCGAGTGAAGGCACATGAAGTGACAGATTGGGAAGTGGTGATACAAACAGGGCTCATTTTTGAAGCAGTGCTTGGACAGGAAGGGCCAGTGTTGACAACCTGGAAGAGCCATGGGGAGACGGCAGCACAGGTTTAGAGGAGAAGCACTTCCCTGCCTCACCTGGGACCAAGATAAGACTCTAACCTCCTACTTCACAGCTGTGCTCGTGATGAGATCACGTCTGAGGAGACTCTCCAGCTTGGAGGAAGACACGATATAAGACCACATCTTAGCAGGATCACTCTGGAGCTTCTGGCACCCATTAAAAAATGGGCCAATCAGAGCTGCCCTAACCACAAGCCTTTCAGTCGGCACCAATGTTCAACTGCTTTGTCTGAAACGTGACCACCGGCTCCAGCTCCTTCAGCGTGACTGGCCACCCTGTGCCTGTCACTCCAGTACCTGCCGTCAAGGAGGCAACAACTTCTGCGCAGGCCACGTCACATGTGGACCCACTGAAACTCTCTTCCTGTTTACAAAGCACCCACTACTTCAAGATTCATATGTTTATTGTGCTTCAAATCTAGGAGCTTAACCAAGAAAAGGCAACACGAGGAAACCACAAACGAAGACTCGTGTTCACAGGGATGTTTCAAGTCATTAAAACTAAACCACGGTCATGAGCTAACTTGTTTATAAATAAAATCTTCAAATAACCCAAGTCTGTTGAGGCTTGCCCTTGTTATCTGTCCATCACCCCGTATTTAGCAAAATCACAGTTCTTACACATTAACTCTCAGAACGTACATACAACTATGTTTCACGGCTAAAGGCAATTGGAATCCATTTCTAGATCCATCAGAATACACAGTCTCCAGGTGAGCGTGAAGCACTGCAGGGCACAAAGACAAGGGCAAAGTCTGCAGAACAGCAAGAGGGGACACCAGAGGGACACAGGAGGAACGTGGCAGGGAGATGCAGCCAAAGCCCAGCTGAGGAACTTGGCACTCACTTTCCTTTCTCAAGAATGTATTGAGGCCAGGTGTCGTGGCTCAGGCCTGTAATCCTAGCACTCTGGGAGGCCAAGGTGGGAGGACTGCTTGAGCTCAGTAGTTCGAGTCCAGGCTGAGCAAGAGCGAGACCCCATCTCTACTAAAAAGAGAGAAAATTAGCCAGGCGCACCTGTGGTGTGCACCTGTAGTCCCAGCTACTGGTGAGGCTGGGGCAGGAGGATTGCTGGAGCCCAGGAGTGTGAGGCTGCAGTGAGCTATGATGACATCACTGCACTCTACCAGGAGCAGAGTGAGACCCTGTCTCAAAAAAAAAAAAAAAAAAAAATGTACCGAGACCATGGTTTGCGAGTCCTGATCGAGCACTCTAGCACTGTACGGCGCCTGGACAGGGAGTCCAAATGCCCAGGTTCATACTTCCCTTTTTGCTCCTTAGCAGCTGTGTAACCGTCAGCAAATAAGTCACCTGCTTTGAGCGTCCGTTTCTTCATGTGTGAAATAAGGCTAATAGGGTTGCTCTAGGGATTAAAGGAGATAAAGGCACATTTCTGCATCATTTAAGGATTAACTGTTACAGTTCACATAAGTATCTTAAGTGTCTCTGAGAAAAAAACAAACATCATCTTTATACATTTTATGCAGGTTCAGTATTTAATATTGCTAATGTTTTATTGTTTACTTGTCTTACCATAAGTATGTAAAGAAATGTAATGAGTTGTTTCCACCAACCCTCAACAGACACCTTCTGTCTTTTCCAGTTTACCTCAGGCTGCCGTATAAACACCACGGCCTGTGCCAAGACGTGGGACAGGCTGGCAGCCCTGTCCCAAAGCAAGGACACGGCCAGAAGCTGACAGGAAGGACAGGCAGGTATGCGTTCCAGTGTCTGACGTGCAGAAAGTGATTGCAGGTGTCTGTGCAGTGAGTGAGCGTATGACTGAATTAGGGGACAGATAAAAGGAGGAAGAGCTACAAGCAGGGAGTGAGACAGAAGATGCTGCCGGTGCCACTGGGCGGGCTGCCCTTGGTGTGCTGGAAGACAGGGATAAATCGCACTCCATCTTCCAGACAGGCACCAAGACACAGGCCACAGGAAATTTCAAACAAAAATTAAAACCAGCAGCAACACCAACTCCTGAGTATTACTCTATTACCCAGTTGGCACACCTGGGCCATTCTTTAGGAGAGCCTCTTCTACAGAAGTTCACAAAATCTTATCACCATCCAAATGTTTGCATCATGTACTGTTTACCACTTACTAATTATTAACAGAGTAATACCGTAGGTTGACAAGGCTTTGATAGCTTTATATCATCTGGCCACATGCACCAATAAAAATCATAAGTGCAATTAAATCCTTCTCCTAAAACACTCTAGAAGGTTTAATTTAGGATTGTTTAATGTCTCATATGAAAGTGATGGTGTCAGCTGAAGCTGGTCACCACATCCACAAAGTCAGCCTTCTCTTCCAGTCGGTTATTAGTGCTGGAGTGGAAGCCATCATAACCTTGTGTTCAAGCCTGCTTCACCAACATGTGCAAACCCAATTCTTGACTTCACCTCGCCTATTCTCCCAGTCTTCCCGACCTTGGAAGCATCTTGACTTTGAGACTTCCTTTACATCTCATCTAATCCAGAAGCACTTTTTTGTTAGCTCTCCCTACCCTAGAGTGGTAGAAGATTCTATATGCTGTGAAGGCAGAACTGACACTATTCCTCACATTCCACAAGTCTTTTTGTAGACATATGTTTTCATTTCTCTTGGATAAATACATTCTACATCCGATTTAGCAATACCTACCATGGCATCAATGCCATGCCTCAAAATTTGGGGAGCCACAATATTACCAACTAAGAGTGATGGGCTCTTACCTAGAGCCCCTACCTGCTGCCCTGTGGGCTGTTCTTGCAGCTTTGAAACATTCATCAGACTTACTACAGAATAGGAGCTGGCAGGGCTAAATGCTGCGGCACAAAGGATATGTCTAGGGGCCTGGCAGCCCTCTCTTTTGGGGAGTGCCTCATGCATAGCAGTGGGCTAGTCTTGGCTTGGGGTGATGGCCTTGGCTCAGACAGAGGGAATTATTCCCACTCCTTTAAAGCAGAGCTCCTCAAGCGGTTTTATGCCTGACAGCGATGGGGGCGGGGGTGTTGAGAAGGGCACGATAAACCAAGCTTTCAAACTTCACTGGTTTCCTGCTGCTACCAACAGCTCTTGTAAAACTCCACCTTAGGTATGAGGATTTACTCTTAAAGTGGTTTTGAACGTACGCACCTGGGTTAGTCTGTTTTGTGCTGCTCTAGAGGAATATCTGCGGCTGGGGTATTTATAAAGAAAAGAGGTTTATTCGGTTCACGGTTCCGCAGGCTGTGCAAGAAGCATGGCGCCAGCATCTGCACTGGGTGAGGGATTCGGGGAGCTTCCAATCAAGGTGGAAGGTGAAGGGGGAGCAGGTGTGTCACATGGTGAGAGCCGGGAGCAAGAGAGGGAGGAGGTGATGCCAGGCTCCTTTAAACAACCAGCTCTCACATGAACTAACAAAGCAAGAACTCACTCATTTCCTTAGGGAGGACACCGGGCCATTCATGAGGGATCTGTCCTCATGACCCACACACCTCCCACCGAGCCCCACCTCCCAACACTGAGGATCAAATTTCAACATCTGGAGGGGCCAAACGTCCAAACCACATCAGCACCTCAGGTATCCTTCCCAAAGGATTCATTCTCTTATATTTTATCACAAACTGGTGCGCACTTAGAACTGGATCTAGCCACAATGAAGCCTGGAAAGCGTGCGATTTGCCCATGTGCTGTCTGACGTGGAAAGGGCTACAAAGAGGCACTTTCACAAACTGACCAGGTAGGGGGGGTGGGGAATGTGGCCCTGCTGTCCTCACTGCCCTGCCAAGATCTCGGGCTGATCCTCTCATCTGGGGGGACCCTCATCTGGCCAGAAGGGATGGCCCAGGCCTCTGCTGTGGCTGCATCACCATTTAGTCTCCTTTCTGGCCAACCTGTCACTCTGCTGTCCCCCTGGGAAGCTGGCCTTGCCCAACTCTCCAGCCCCTAGGCCACATGAGCCGCCATGCAGGCCTGTGGGCTCCTGCCACACTCCTCTGCTCTCCTACCACCACCCCGCTTCAAGGGCACAGGGCCTACAGGGACAGCTGTGGGAATCAGAAGATGCTCCTGCGTCTATACTGCTCAGCTCAGAGGAAGGCAGGAGCTGGGCTCCACTTCTATGCAGTGAAACTATTTTATGGCCACGGCCATGTGACTGAGAGCAATTTAAATTTAGTGACAAATTATTATGTATGAAGGAAGGAATTTCCTATGGAAATCCTTCCCCCATCCCTTTCTGGTAAGGAGGCATTTTTCAAATATTAGCAAAACCGTATCCCAAAGTTTTAACATTCCAACTATGAGGTTGGGTTGAAGAGGAGAAATGGAGCGCGTGGGCCTCCCGTCTGTCCGGCTGTCCCAGTCCTCCCCGCACAACTACCCACTTAAGTTCAAAGTGGACTAGGAGAAGTGGCTGCACCCCCAGGGCCCCAGAGCACCGCCCTCCTGGGGCCAGTTTCCCGGGAAGCAAGAAGACAGCCCACGGGCTCTTAAATTGGGTGGCCAATGACTGAAAAGTCTGGATCTCTAGTTTCTCCATGAGCTTCTGAGTGGCACCTCCCGGGCGGCAAGGTGCCCGGGAAGCCCCGGCTCCCTCCAAGGCCACCGCTGCCACAGAGGCTGGGCCGCCACTTCCCCGCAGGCAAGGCTTCAAGGCAGGCGGACGCAGCGTGCAGTGCAGCCACCTGCCTGTGCTCCAACTGCCACTGAGAAAGTAAAGCGAGGACATCCAGGTAACCTCTGAATTGTAAAGCTGGTACACGCGAAGACATGGAGTTGCTCCCGCTCGAGTGGCAGCCGGGAGCCGCAGTGCATGGAGGACACCTGCTTAGCGCTTGCGGGGAAAGACTTTTATAAGCAACTTATAGCAGGGAATGAGGAAGCAATTTGGGCTAAAATTAAAGGAACATGAAAAACTGCTGACCTTGCCAACGATCAAAGAAACATTAATAAAATAAAATAGCATTTTATAACTATTGTTAGCACTAAAAATCATTATAAAGATAGATGGGCTGGTGAAACTATTCAGTCATATTTTTGCTGGCAGTATAAACTATAAAGCCTGTTTCGGGCGTGAGTATTTGTTAAGTATCAAAAGTTATTAAATTTTTTGTACTCTGACTTAATAATTTTACTTCTTGAAATTTATTCTCAGGCTAATTTAAAAGAATTCTATTTAAAAAGTCAATTTCCACAATGGCATTTGTCAGATTTAGGTGTACTATATCAGCCCCTCAAATAAGAGAGGGTGGAGGGGGAATAAAAAAGAGCCTACATATCCAGTAATAGAACCACAAGGGAATTATAATTAATATATTCCTTAGAATACATTTAACACAGCCATAAAAGATACTTTCTATGCCCACAGTTCCTTCACAGACAAACACTTGCTGGGCATCCACCATTGCTCTAGACCCTGAGGATGCACCGGGAAACAAAGCATGCAACTTTCAACATGCAAACATGAGAAAACGGTGATTGCATACAACGTCTCAGCTGTGTCTACCAGCAAGGGCTTAATCAGAACATGAGAAAAATGAAAGCATGATTTAATTTTTGTTTGAAATAGCAATGATTTCTTTTTGTTAAAGAGGGTATGACAGTAAGAATACTTACACGCATGTTAAATTCCATTATAACAAAACTGCCTATAATACCTAACTATATCATTGTGTGCAGATCACAGAAATGCTCCAGATCACAGCTGTGTCTGATGAGGGCAAGATAAGACTTCACAAGCTAATCCCAAGTTTCCTTTTAACACCAAAATTCCAGGATTTTGAGGGACATTTGCTAAAATAAGATTTAACTTTTGCCACCATTGAAGTAGGTGAACAGGGGTATGGCATATTCCATGGAAACTTAATATACTAAACTATTGGTTCTCTTTCTTTCTCTCTCACACGCACACACAGACACATACATACTGAGTTTCAGGCGTCCTGGATCCTATATTTCTATTCATGTGGCCCTAACTGTGCTAGCGACCAAAAATGAACACTAATAATCCCTCCCATCTCTGCATCCATAGGCTGCAGGTCCCAATGGGGAAGTGGCCCTTCCCCCTCAACCTTGGCTGGCCTCTGCTTGTTGACCAATGGAATGAAGCGAAGTGATGCTGTGCCAGCTGTAAGCCCAGCCCTCAAGAAGCCTGGCTGCTTCCATTTTCATTCTTTGGATCCCTGAGTGGCTGGAGAGACCCAGCCAGCCCCAGCAGTTTTCGGTTGTCCTGCTGCAGTTCCCACCCACGAGAGAGGCCATCTTGGATGTTCAGCCCCAGCTGAGCTCCCAGTGCAATGAGCTTTATGGAACCCTGGCAGACGCCGTGTGGAACAGCACTGCAGCTGAGGAGCCCAGCCAACCCACACCACAGGGTCATAAGAAATAATAAATCATCGCTTTAAAGTTGTTTAAAATTCTGGGATGGTTTGTTACACAACAATAGATAACTGGTAATTGACTTGACTTCTTTCTCTGCTGTGTACAATCTGGAAAAATATGTTCACCTGTTTATTTCGTCTTAAATTTTGAATGGTTTGGTCTCCTAAGCTTTTGTCCAAATAAACTCAATTTCTGTTAAGATCAGAAAGTTTTCTGAAAAGTTAAATTTACACATATGTAAAATGATTAACACAGAGATTTAACAAAATGCTAAGAAATAATATTTCACCAAAAATGAGGTTAACCCATTATTGATTGCTGGTGTGATTAGTGAAGTTTGAGAACCTAAACATGTTTTTATTCTAGTATATTTCATTAGATTATTCTAGTTTTCCTATTATGACCCCAGTAATAAAATACCTACTTTACATTTATTTATCATCATTTGGCTGCATATTCAGCAGTGATCTTACAATCTTGCATCTTTTCAGCCCTAAAATAAATACCTGGTTGGGTTAATATTTGACTACAAAATTACTTTGACAATTGTACCTTTAAATGCTTTTGTTTTTAAAGGTATAGTAAACTTTTAGGTATTGCTATTATTAGGTTCAATCTCTCTTTCAGAGAAACACACTCCAATTCTTTTTAAAATAATGAAAACCAATAGAATGTAACACACAAAAACACTTTAAAATGCTTCAGGAAAGGATGGGAGAATCAACTTTTAACAGTATACATCCTGTTCAGTTCCAGTGTTTGTAAAGCAGCAATACTGGGTGCCCACCAGCGTCCATGTGTGTAGGCATGAACTCGCGTGTGCGCAGTCAGCCGGACACTCCGGGCTTAGGAAACCAGCACTGCAGTGGGCTTCCTGGCCCCGCCTCCAACCTGGCAGGCGCCCATCTGCTCCGGCAGGAAGCGCTTTGCTCTAACAGCCCAGGAGGTGTCCAGCAGTTGGCCTGATCCAAGAGGTCCGAGAGCCAAGCCCAACTCGAGATTGCACAGATTGCACAAGAGCTTCACGAGGCAGGATTTTCTCTGTCTCGTTCCAAAACATTCCCCCATCAAGACATTCCTGTTTTTAAGGAGGACAACAGGTATTCTAAAACTTGGTTTGTAAAATTCACCAAGAAAATAAGCAAATACACAAAATCCACAGGGGCAGTTATCACGTGCCTCACTTTCTCCAAGTCTCTAAAACAATCCGTGTTTCCCAAGAAAAGCCGTCTCAGGCCAGGCCACAGTCATGACTCCGAGGCGTAGAGCAGGCGGCCCCAGTGTCCCGAGTGCTTGGGGAAAGCAAGGCGGCCTGCGGCAGACAGCACAGGAATGGTACCATCACCGAAGGGTGACGTTGATCCCACAGAAGACAATTCTAGGAAAATTCTCGTAGCCATCAGCCAGGAGGGCTTGGTGGAGTAGGTGGAGCCCATGCTTTCCCAACACAAAAGGCAACCTAATGTTAAGTTAGAGACATCCACTTTATAGGGACAAGCTGAAAGAGACTGGACGGAGGGCAGGGCTGGGGTAGGGCAGGACTGGGAAGGCAGCTTAACACACTGGTGGACAGGAAAAGACTGCATACAGAGAAACGTACAAAAGAAAACCTGCCCTTGACAGGTATGGTCCAAACTGGACAGATGCTGAGACTCAGAGCCAGCCTTCCAGTTCCCACTGTGGGGCAGGGCTCAGGCTGGCCAGGGCTGCACAACTCAGGCAGCAGGGGGGCTCCCCCCACCGCCCCCCGTTCCAGGGTAGGTTCAGGCCAAGGGTCAAGAAGTAAGGGCTTACCAAGTTCACCTGCAAACTTTATTCTGAACTTGCAGTGCTGTCCCTGACAGGTATAGAGATGAGGATACTAAAGACAAGCTAAGAAAAGGCCACCTGGTTGCTTGTGTGCTGGAGCTTGAGGAGTGCTACTCAGTCAGTGGTAAGGAGCACAATTCATTGAGGTTTTCACACTCTTGCTGAGAAGTCTATCTTCAGAGGAACAAGGTCTTCAAAAAGGAGAGGATTCAGTTCTGCCTCAGCCCACGGTGCTTGAGGGAGGAAAGTCACAGCAAGAAAGGAGATGCGCCAGTGTCTGTGAGCGGCCAGGAAATCTGCTGCTGGCCGGCAGAGACGCAAACCGCGCCCAAGATGCGCATGCAGTTCTCAAAGCACCCCGCCCCCTGCACCATCCCCCGTACTCCTCCTCGAAAAGGGAAGATTGTTTGCCCCGTAAGTTAAGTGTTGTGATGAGACTGAGTTTATAAAGGACTAACTTATGTTACAACTGAGCATTAAGACAGCCAAAAAATAAACCACAGAGTCATCAGAGCCGAAGCACGAACAGCTTTAATGTGACTCTAGAACAGATTTCTCCTATTCGGGCTACAAGCCAATCCTGGCTCCTGAAACTAAGCCAGCTGAGTACGTGGGAAGACGGGCTGCTCTTCACTTCCAGACAAACACCGCCTGTAAAATTGTGCCACTGTCTCTTATCTGAAAGATCCACTTACTCGAAAACAGCACAGAGGCCTATGTCACCCAAACACACCTTTGTCACAGACTTAAATGAGGGGCTGTTCTTGTTTCCCTGGTGCTCGGAGCCCTCCGAGACTCACGCTGTTGGGGACGGTCGGATATGAGCGTCTGGGGAAGGGGATGTTTGGGTGCCAACTGCACAGAGCTCGCTTCCCCGTGGTTATTTCAAAAATGTTACCAAATAAATTGGAAGATCCAGAAAGTTATAGGTTCATCCAAGAAGGAAGACGGCAATCTGCCACTCTGACAAAGTGCCCTTGAAAGAGTCAGTAATTTGGGAAGATATGCAAATATTTTAGCTATGAAGTATTGTAGCAAAAACTGAAATTCCCTGGCTATATAGTTAAGTTTTTGGGTATTTTGCTGAGAAAGTTACAGTCATCACTTTGAAATGGATATTGTGGGTTTAATGTGTAAATCATATTTCCAAAGGCCCAGAATCTCTGTAACCATTTCTACTTTCCAACAATGCTTTAAAATCCAATCGTTTTGTTTAAAAGTTGGCTGTGACTCTACCAGTTAGAATTTCTTCTTTTAGTCTACGTTGTTGATAGTGAAATGTCAGGACAGGCATTGCTAAATAGCACTATATATTTTCTCATGTGAAATCTGTGTGCACATTTTTTATTTTTTAAATTTTAAAAATTTTATTTAATTTTTTAGAGACAGGGTCCTGCTCTGTCACCCAGACTGGAGTGCAGCCCCTATCACAGCTCACCATAGCCTTGAACTCTTGGGCTCAAGCAATCCACCTACCTCAGCCTCTGAGCAGCTGGGATTACAGATGTGTGCCCCCACACCCAGCTAATTTTTAAATTTGTTGTAGAGATGTGGTCCCACTATGTTGCCCAGGCCAGTCTTGAACTCCTGATCTCAAGTGTTCCTCTAGCCTTGTCTTCCCAAAGTGTTGGGATGACAGGGGTCAACTATCGCACCTGACCCTACATTTTAATATGTTTACTATTAAATATAATATCATATTTAAATTTTTGCCTCACCCATGAAGCAAGAATAGTTTTTACCTAATACAGATGGTAAACATACCCCTCTCTGCCCCGTTTGTCCTAGGAAGAAGAAAATTATCAATGACACTTCTTAGAGTACAAAGGAGTGAACCTGGGCACCTGAAGATCCTCACAGCCCTGTGTAGTGCCGGGGTCTAACAGAAGCCCTGTCCTGTGTCGGGGGCAAGGCACGGGCCAGGCCACATCAGCCTGGACAGTGCACCCTGCTGGAGGAGAGAGCTGGATGAGGGTGTGTGTGAGAGAGAGAGGGGGACAGACACAGAAAGACAGAGGTTAATAGGTTGGTTTTAGAAATAAGGAGCCTGAAATTCATATAATTCTATATTTTGGGGAAAAGGCTAAAAAGTGCCTTCCTCTGAAATTATAAAAAGGATCAAGAACACACAGCTCCAACTCCAGTATTCTCCACGCAAGTAACTCATTACCAACAAACTTTCAGTTCCTCTAATCTTTCCAACCTAATCATCTCACAGAACTTTTTGTGATTAGAGAAAAATGATCATTAGTATCAAAGATATAGAATTAAACACACAGTAAAGGAAACACTCTGAAATGTTAACACCACCGTCATCTGTGTAGTGGGATCAGGTGTGAATTTTACATTTTTCTCTGCACTTATCCTACATCTTCTATAATGACAGGGATATGTTCTGAGAAATGTCTTCAGGTGACTTAGTTGTAATGGGACCATCATCGAGTGCACTTACACAGACCTAGACGGTGCAGCCTACTACACACCTAGGCTCTGTGACACAGCCTGCTGCTCCTAGGCTGTAGACATGCACAGCAGGGTACTCTACTGAAGACCGTCGGCAAGGGTAACACAATGCTAAGTATTTGTGTATCTAAACATAACTAAACATAGAACAGGCACAGTAAAAATATGGTATAGAAGATAAAAAGTGGTTCACCTGCATAAGATACCATGAATGGAGCTTGCAGGACTGGAAGTTGCTCTGGGTGAGTCAGTGAGTGAGTGGTGAGTGAACGTGAGGCCCTGGACATGACTACACACTGCTGTAGATGTTTTAAACACTGGACACTCCAGCCTGAGCAAGAGCGAGATCTGTCTGTACTAAAAAAAAAATAGAAAGAAAGTAGCTGGACAACTAAAAATATATAGAAAAAATTAGCTAGGTGTAGTGGCGCACACCTGTAGTCCCAGCTACTCGGGAGGCTGAGGCAGGAGGATCAGTTGAGCCCAGGAGTTCGAGGTTGCTGTGAGCTAGGCTGACGCCACGGCACTCTAGCTCAGGAAACAGAGTGAGACTCTGTCTCATAAATAAACAAACAAACAAACAAACAAACACTGTACACTTAGGCTACACTAAATTTATAAAAAATATTTTCCTTTGTTCAATAATAAATTAACCTTAGCTTAGTTTAACTTCTTTTACTTTATAAACTTTTAAATTTTTTTAACTTTTAAGGCCAGGCGCAGTGGCTCACGCCTGTAATCCTAGCACTCTGGGAGGCCGAGGCGGGCGGATTGTTTGAGCTCAGGAGTTCGAGACCAGCCTGAGCAAGAGCGAGACCCCGTCTCTACTAAAAATAGAAAGAAATTATCTGGCCAACTAAAATATATATAGAAAAAATTAGCTGGGCATGGTGGCGCATGCCTGTAGTCCCAGCTACTCGGGAGGCTGAGGCAGAGGGATTGCTTAAGCCCAGGAGTTTGAGGTTGCTGTGAGCTAGGCTGACGCCACGGCACTCACTCTAGCCCGGGAAATAAAGCGAGACTCTGTCTCAAAAAAAAAAAAAAAAAAAAAATTTTTTTAACTTTTAGACTCTTTTATAATACTTAACACACACATTGTACAGCTATAAAAATATTTTCTTTCTTTATATCCTTAGTCTATAAGCCTTTTTCTATTTTAAAAATATGATTATTTTCTTAGAAAATGCTATTTATTGCTCTGTTGGATAGTCAACAAATACACATAAGCCCTCAGTAGATTTTTAAAGGAAATGGGTGGAATGAGGGACAGTGAAATGAACAGAGCCGACGAAGGGCCAGGTGAGACTCTTCACCTGATCCACTCCCTGTCAACCCCACCATCACTGCAGGAAACTAGCATTACCAGCCACGGGCAAACTGAGACTAAAACAGATTAGCTATTTGCTCAAAGTTACAAAGATAGATAGGGGTGGGAAGGTGGGGAGGTGGGAAAAGCAGCAGCTCAAACAAAGTACTTGGTTCTATTCTAAAGCAACTAGTTAAGGTATACAGAGACCTTTTCCAAGGCAGTAACTCCACGGTCTCAGCTGTAGTGTTAATATTTCATTCATTCAGAGTGTGAGACTGTGTTCTAGGTACGGGGGACTGTGATTAATGTGCCTGAAGGAATACTAATTATTACACATTAAAAAGTAAAAATCAGTATTTGCTAATTCCAAAGTTCATGGAAAGAGTCCAATTTTCTGTAGACATGTAAACAAGATCAAGCACAGACAGGAAAGGCAACGATGGGGTATTTGCAAGGCCACGTCCAGGAAGGCTGCATGAGGCGTGAAGTCCTGGCCTTTGTTTAAAGGCCCTGACAGAGTTCCATATTATGTCCCTTTCATGTTTACACTGGAACGTTCTCTTTCTTTACTCTCTGAACATCCTTTTTCTTGTCCACCCATCAAATTTGTATAGATCATTTAAAAATAAAGTAAGGAAGCAGGTGGGATTAAAATGCCAAATAATACAGGAAAAACAGATACAAGAAAATTATGACAAAAAAGAACAAGCACTGGGCCCTGAGGCAGTGGGCAGGGGAAAGGTGCACAGGCTGCTCCCAGGTCCTCTTGGACAGAAGGAAGGGCTCTCCCAAGCCCAGTGGCTGTCCTCGTTTCCCCACAGGTGAGAGCAAAACAGAGACAGCTGGCACCGCAGCTGGCCATTCCCTCAGGCCAAACAATCTGAACCACACTGCCATCCTGAAGCACACTGGCCAACGACAGCCGTGATGTGATGCAGTCAGGTTAAACAAACCAAAGAAGCCACTCTTCAATGCTGTCATGGTTTGGCTTAGCTAGATCCTGAAGCACGAGTAAGGCACAACCTTTGCTAAGGAACTGCGATGAAGAAAGTACTTTTGAATGAAAAGTACATGCTCGATAATATTTATTAGAAAACCACACTCCAGGAAAGTTTTATGACAACTCCCTGGGGCCGTGTGGCGACACTAGGGGGGCGTGTGAAGCAGCACCCGCCAGGGACACGGCCGCGGTCACCGACTCAGACTAAAACAAGCTCTGATCTCACTGAGCTGGAAACATCTGTTTCTGCAGCCAGCACTGCCGCCATCAGCCTTGATGTCCAACTGCAGCAACAAAAGTAAGCATCACAGAGCCCAGGAAAGAAGGAATAAGATTTTTTTTTTTTTTTAAAAAAAGAATGTTTGTTGAGTGGTTTAAGTTTACAGATTCAACCAAATGAAAACTCCTTTCTCATAAATTCACAAATACCACACAGCATTCTTTTTCTAGATGGGATAATTTAAACTATTCTAAGATCTGGTCTGCTTTGTGACAAGTTAGTGTTGAAAAGAGGTACTGACAACAACATATTTGTTGGTTGGCTGACGAGCCTTGACTGGGAACTCCAAGAGGGCAGGCCAGGCCTACTGCATCCACCGCTGTATACCTGGGGCCTAACAGTGCCTAGTATACAGCAGGCGCTCCACATATGTGCTGAAGCAATGGCCAACAATGATTAAGAATTCCTTTTGAGTTTTGAATGTATGGTGTTCTAGGTAAACTGTACAACTCTCCTGGTCCGCTAATATTTAGATTAGTACTAAACTGAGCTATCCAACCTGCATTTTGCCAAGAATGGTTAGCAACACATCCCTTTACTCTTCTTCCATCATCGAATCCCTTGTTCTGAAGGGTTCTGCCATCAGCCACTGGCAGTAAAAGTCCAGGTCAGTTGTAGAGACAGAGGCACAGCCAGCTGGAGGTGGCCAGGCTGTGGCAGTGGGTGTGGGGTATGTTCCTGTGGCTGTCAGCATCCTCCCCTGGAAGCAGCCTCACATTTCAGGTACAGGAAGGACCAGGACCCTGGCAGGGACTGGCCATCTTCCTTGCTTGCAGCACAAAAAGATTTCTAAGGTGCACTGAAAGATGCATCCACACATAATTAAGAACAGCTAACACAGCTAACAGTGTGGTTACCCACAGCATACACAGCAATTCACCGAAAACACAAGGAAAACTTACTCATAAACTTCTGTCATAAGAAGACAAGTAAAATACCATTGGCTTTGCTAATGCCCAACTTTTAAAATTTTCCTAGGTAGGTGTTTTTTAAGATAAGTAGGATTTGGGGGGTTGCCAAAAACTAAGTTGATTTTCTATAACCAGGAGTTTGCAAAAAGCTCCATTTCCCCCTTCATACCAGTTCATTCCTTTAAAAATGGCCAGAAAGTTCCCTGAGGTACTTGAAATTTCTTTGCTTTCACCCCCAGGAAACAGCAGCACTCTGCTGCAAATCCAAGGTGCCAAGAGCAGCCTCTTACGTGACCTAGAGTAAAAACCAAGTGCTTATCTAAACCAATGGCAAGCGGCTGGTTTGTTAATTTCACAGTGCAAAATCTGCCAGAAAACCTCTCATTTATAAAACTCCACAGAACACTTGAACTAACTCTCCTTACCACGGGCAGAGTCCTCAACTGCCTACCTGGTTTCCCGTTAAGTCCAGTTTCCTAAAGATAAAGAAAACCGAGACAAAGGAGAGCACCTTGCACAATCCATGGCTGTTCTCAGACAGAAGAGCAACTGCGGCACCAGGCTACCCATGAGGAAAAACATGCACAGCAAGTCTCACAGAGGAAAACGTGGCAGAACCGGAAACAAACTCGTCCTCAGTGTGAGTGCCTCTCTCCCAGATTTCTAAGGACTTTGCAGCACCACAGTGGTACAGGAGGTGACCAAGCCGTAGCCAAGCCCTCAGCAAAGTGTATGGCACCGGAACAGCTGGCAAGATGAACTAAAACACTGAGCCTGGCTCCCAGCAACCTCCCTTGCGGAAAAATTAGCATTGTACCCGGAGCTGTGTCTTACTGATGTTTGGTAGGGTTTTCGGTGTTTTTTTTTTTTTTTTTTTTTCACCACAACTCACAATTTCACAAAGATAACACTTGTCCTTACTTATAGGTGATGTGTTTCTTTACATTGCTACTTATAAGCCACAAAACTGGTTATCTGATCCGCTCCAGATGTCACTCTGCAGTCTGAAAAACACTAAAGGTGTCATCAGCAACCAATACCTTCCCTTCAAAAGATGGCTCGTGTCTTCATGGTGATAATGTGAGACTTTTGAAAATACTACCCCTTCAATTAGGTGCCATAGTTCTTTTTATGTCATCTAAATTTAAAGCTACCATGTACAAGTAGAACATTTTCAGCTGATTTAGTTTCGTTCTTCAGGACTCTTTTCACTCAGCTTCAATAACATGTAGGACCAGCTGGGCATGGTGGCTCACGCCTGTAATCCTAGCACTCTGGGAGGCCGAGGTGGGAGGATCGCTTGAGGCCAGGAATTCGAGACCAGCCTGAGCAAGAGTGAGACTGAGACCCCATCTCTACAGAAAATAGAAAAATCAGCCTGGTGCAGTGGTGCACGCCTGTAGTCCCAGCTACATGGGAGGCTGAGGCAGGAGGATTGCTTGAGCCCAGGAGTTGGAGGTTGCAGTGAGCTATGATGACATCACTACACTCTAGCCCGGGCAACAGAGTGAGACCCTGTCTCAAAAACAAAAAACAAACAAAAAAAATGACAGAAAGATTAAATAGGCGAGAATACTAGCTCAGTGGGTTCTCAAACTTGTTGAGAAGCTTTGAAAAAATACCAATACCAATCCACCCAGAACCAATGAAATCAGAATCTCTATAGCTGGTGTCTAGGGATACGTGTATGCGTGTGCCTGTAAGTGCATGCATGACTGTGTGCACACACATGTGTATTGTGTGTGAGGTACATGTATGTGCATGTGTGTTCTCAGAGCTCCCTGGTGAGTCTGATATGTGGTCAGGGTTGAGAACTGTTGCTTGAGGCCATGCATCTATCTAAATGTTCCAGAACTCCCCAAACACAACTCTTTACCCTTTCTCTCCCACTGGCCCTGGAAGCCTAAAATCCCTGACATGTCACCTTCAGACAGCACTGTTAGGAAGTTCTTCCTCTATCATGCCAAGACTGGTCCATGTGGACCTTGCACCACTGGCCCTCATTCTAACCCCACAAAACACATCTTGTCCCTCTCTTGGAATGTTTGAAGAGATGCAGTGAGCCGCACCAAAGTCAGAGAAAAGCTTTCTATTTATTGTAAAGATGCTTTTAGGAATCCTATGTTTACTACCTGAGCCAGAGAAAGCAGGGAAAGAGATGATGGTTATGACAGAAGCAAACACAAGGTCAATTTAGATATGAAATGGGGATTTTATTTATGCGTTTTTGTGAAACTGGAGGTGATACAGTTATTCATCCTGATAGAGAATAAAAGATCCTCATTGTGCTCACAAAGGGATTTTCCAGATATTCCACAATGCTGGGCTTTAAAAAGAATAATCACTCTTTCTGTGATCTTGATCATACATAAATAATAAAAATTTCCCTCTTCTCTCTCCAGCTGACGCTTTGCCAGTGGCATTCTGGTCTCTCTTTCATTAGCCATGCGAGCAGGTGTGGGGGCCAGGCCCTGGGCTCCGAGGGCTCTGGGTGTGGGAGGGGAGACACGTGTGCTCCTCCAGCCCAGCCCCCACCCCGCAGATCCCTTCTCGGAATCTCACAGGGCCTGGGGTCTCAGTTCCACGAGACCACATTTTCAGCATGGGCACTGAACCAGAACTGTTTCAGAGGGCTCCCAAGTCCCCCAAGTGCCCCAGGACCAGCTCCCATGGGGGGAACGATTCAGGGCTTCTACTTTTCCAGCAAAGCTAAGAAACCCAATTTTCAGTATGAAAGCTCTTGCTTCTTAAAAGTCAGAAACAAACTTTTTTAAAAATTAGGCTGGGCACGGTAGCTCATACCTGTAATCCTAGCACTCTGGGAGGCCGAGGTGGGAGGATTGCTTGAGGTCAGGAGTTTGAGACCAGCCTGAGCAAGGGCAAGACCCAGTCTCTACTAAAAATAGAAAAAATTAGCCAGGCATGGTGGCACATGCCTGTCGTCCCAGCTATTCTGGAGGCTGAGGCAGGAGGATTGCTTGAGCCAGGAGTTTGAGGTTGCTGTGAGCTAGGCTGACACCATGGCACTCTAGCCTGGGCGACAGAGCAAGACTCTGCCTAAAAAAAAAAAAAAAAAAAAAAAAAATTGTAAGACACTATCTGGCCTGAATAAAACACAACTGCAAAAGAGACAGACCCTTAGGCTTCCAGTCTGTGACCTCTGCTTCACACAGGCAGGAGCCCAGGGGTGACCTGAGCTGATGAGAGCCGCATGCACCCAGAAGCATCTGCTTAGCAGAGCCCACGCCTGCTGTCAGGTGGGAACTGACATTCACAGAGAGAACATTCAATTCCGTCTTTTGAATCTGAGGATCAACAAGGAAGCAAGATCTTAGAATTTCAAAAGGATGGGACGGAGGTCCAATTAATGACACATTTTGTGCTACTGGCTAAGAAAAAATTAGTGGACTTTGGAAACAGCAAGCAGGTATCCTGGCATCCTGCGGCAGGGCCCCCACCATTGAGTTTGCAGACCTTCCGAGAAAAAGGTTAAAGAATCTCACTGTAAAACACAAAGCACAAAAACGGCAGCTTGAAAATTAACAGGAATGGTTTTTAACAGAAGAAGAAAAAAAAATACTAATAGAAGATGGAAAGCAGCAGCAACTCATAAAATGACAAACCCAATGCCTTTAGGAAAAATCAAACTGTTGGCAAGATTAAAAAACAGTGTGATTCTAGTTGGTTTTTTAAAAATTAAGTGTATACAGAGAATGAAAAAATATTTATCAAAATATTAATGTTGAAATTTTACCTTAACAGTGGTTGTCTTTCAGTGGTAAGAGTCTCAGTTTTTATTTTCATCTAGAGAGCCCAAAATTTTCTGCAGTGAACATATATCACCATTTTAATAATAATAATATAATAAATAAAAACAGTTACCCTTTTTAAGTAGGCTGAACTTTCAGTGAAGGCAGCTCTGGGCAGGGCATGTCTACGGGTTTAGGACAGCCCTCTGGAGAGCTCTTCCTGACCAGGTGCCGCTAATGACGTTCTCACCGTGACTGTCACCACAGACCAGCACAGTGCTGTTCTACAGAAATAAAACTTGAGCCACACGTAGAATTTTCAATTGTCTTGTACACCCACTTTTAAAAAGAAAAAATAAAAAGGGAAGTCGATGCTAAAATATATAATTTAACCCAATACATCCAAATATTATCATTTCAACAAGTAATTGATGTTAGAAATATTGAGATACTTGATATTCTTTTTTTTCCGCACTGTGCCTTCCAAATCGGGTACATATCCTACACTTACCAAACACCTCGACTGAGACAGCCACATCTCGAGTGCTGTACAGCACACGCGGCTCAGGGCCATCCCGGGCGGCGCCCACCAAGACTCAGATGGTCCAAGAGCCACTCAGGTTCACGCAGAGCCCAGCGGACCAGGCTCCCCAGGTAACTTTTTGTCTGGTTTTGCTTTTTGATTCATGTATTTTTATGTTTGACAGATAATCATTAATCAGTATTCCTTTATCTCTACCTTACTATTCACTGTTCCCCATGAGCTTGTAAAACACCTTTAAGGAGGTATAATTTGTGGTCATTGGTAGGGAGGTTTCTGGTTGGCGTCTGTGGGGTCAGACATGGGACCATTGGTGGGAAGACCTGAGGGTTTCCTGAAAGGAACGGCACCCAGGTTAGTGCAGCCAGCTGTTCAGTAACTTTACCTTTTGGTGTCTTCTTCTGTACAGATAGACGTGTAGGTGTTCATCTCTATTCATGACATATGAAGTAACATACCATGAAACTCTGGTTTTCATTAGGTAGGGACTCGAAATTATTGCCCAAGACAGGTTCAGGTTTTGACATTGCTCACATCATCTAGGACGGTACCAAGTTTATGTTGGTCAGCTGGGTCCTAGACGGTGGGGGTTTCTTCCATCCTCACAGCAGATGACGCAGTGAAATGATTACTGTAACCCCTTATCTGACACTCCCGGCTGGAGGGAGGCAGAGCCGTGGACACATGCTGCTGATGGCCAGGTGGCCCTATAGGTCTGGACTGGCTTTTTCATCAGCCTTGACTCTTTGACTAGGACTGGATTAGGGGCCCCTCGTAAGGTTTTTTAAAGTACAGCTTGGTTTTGGCCTCGATTTTGCCCGATGTTTTGGAAGAGACTCTCTACCACTCCTCCCCCTGCCCAAGAACTGGCCTGATCATCCCTCACGCCGCCTCTGGAAGTGCTGGACATAAAGAGGGTCGTCCCTGTCTGAACTTCCACCTGATGCCCACACTACGCAAGAGTGCAGGAGCGGGGAGAGGAAACAAACTGTGTGCATCCATTATGACTGGCCGGTTCAACAAGTGTAAAAGAGGTACACACCAGAAAAGCCACCAACACGACAAGACATAGAATATTTCCATCATTCCCAGAATTTTCTTAGTGCCCCTTTATAGTTCTCCCCACCTTCATTCCCACCCTAAGCCAAGTAATGACCCCTTTCCTGTCACTATAAATTAGCTAACATTTTCTAAACCATCATATAAATGAAAGCCTACAGCATATATTCTTTGTGTTTAGCATCTTTCATGCAACATGATTTTGGAATCCACCCACGCTGTTGTATGCAAGTGGTCCCCCAGGTTTCTCTCCTGGTCACTAGCATTCCATAGGACGGATGTGCCACCACTTACTTAGCCATTCAACTGCGGATGGACATTTGGGTTGTTCTATAGTTTTTACCTATTACAAAATCAACCTGCTATGAATGTTTATGTACAAGTCTTTTTGTAGACATATGTTTTCATTTCTCTTGGATAAATACATAGGAGAATAACTGAGATGTAAGGTAGGTATATGTTTACCTCAAGAAACTGTTTTACATTTCTACCAGAATTGTAAAAATAAATTCCAGTCACCAAACATCCTCACCAACACTTGGTAATATCAGACTTTTATATTTTAGCCTTTCTAATGAGTATCTAGTGGTACCTTGGTGTGGTTTTAATTTGCATTTCTCTGATGACAAAAGATGTTGAGTATCGTTTCATACACTTACTGGCCATTCCTGTATATTCTTTGATGAAGTGTCTGCTCCAATCTTTTGACCATTTTTAAAGGTTTGCCTTTTTATTATTAAATTGTAGGAAGTGCTTATATATTCCAGATGCAAGTGCATTGTCAGAAAGATGTATCAGGAATATTTTTATTCATTCTGTGGATTGAGTTTTGTTGCTTTAAAGATGTCTTTTGAACAGTAAAGACTTTAAATTTTGGAAAAGTCCAGCTTATCAATTTTCCTTTTTTTTTTTTTTTTTGAGACAGAGTCTCACTCTGTTGCCCGGGCTAGAGTGAGTGCCGTGGCGTCAGCCTAGCTCACAGCAACCTCAAACCCTGGGCTCAAGCAATCCTACTGCCTCAGCCTCCCGAGTAGCTGGGACTACAGGCATGCGCCACCATGCCTGGCTAATTTTTTTCTATATATTTTTAGTTGGCCAGATAATTTCTTTCTATTTTTAGTAGAGACGGGGTCTCGCTCTTGCTCAGGCTGGCCTCGAACTCCTGAGCTCAAACGATCCGCCCGCCTCGGCCTCCCAAGTGCTAGGATTACAGGCATGAGCCACCGCGCCCGGCCTCAATTTTCCTTTTATGGCCCACGATTTTTGAGTTGGATCTAAGAAATCTTTGCCTTTTGCAAGATCACAAAGATTTTCTTCTATGCTTTTTTCTGAAAGTTTTATAGATGTAAGTTTTATATTTAGGTTTATAATCCATTTTTGACTTAATTTCTGTGGATGGTGTAAGGTCAGAGTACATAATTTTCTCTCATTAGGAATATCCAGTTGTCTCAGCACCATTTATTGAAAAAACAAACGAACAAACCAACCAAATATCCCTTTTTTTCCCCATTGAATTTTCTTGGTACTCTTGTTGAAAATCAATTGTAACAAGTGTGAATAGACCCATATAAGTAGGGGTGTATTTCTGTGCTCTGTATTCTGTTGTATTGATCTGTCTATACTTCTGTCAATGCTACACTATCTTGATGCTACCAGAGTTGATGCTACCATAATCTAGTCCAAAGTCTCCCCCCCATCTTTTTTCATTCCATAATAGATTAATGCTCTACAGTCCAAAGTCTTGAAATTAGGTAGTTGAAGTACTCCACCTATTTTTTTTAAATTGCTGTTGCTATTCTAGGCCCTTTGCAGTGCCATCAGAATTTAGAATTAGCTTGTCAATTTCAATTAAAAAAATAAAAACCTGCTGGGATTTTATTATATTGTGCCAGATCTATAGATAAGTTTGAGGAGGACTGCCATCTTAACATTATTGAGTCTCTTGATCTGTGAACATGATGCATTTCTCCACTTATTTAGATCTTCTTTAATTCATTCAGCAATGCTTTATAGTTTTAAGGGTACAAATCTTGCACATATTTTGTTAAATTTATCCCTAAGTATTTCACATTTCTGGAAGCTATTGTAAATGAAATTGCATTTTAACTTTCAATTTCCAAGTGTTCACTGCTAGCATACAGGAAGGACTCTGTATCCTGTGACCATGCAAATATTGGAAATTATTAGTTCTGGTAGCTTTTTTGTAGATTCCTTAGGATTTTCTATAAAAAGGATCTTGTCAAATGCAAACAAACACAGTTTTATTTCATTTCAATCTATGCACTTTTCATTGTTTTTCCTCACCTATTGCACTAACTAGGATGTCCAACAGAAGATAAAACAGGGCATCATGCCTCACTGAGAGGCATGCCTCACATGCCAATCTGAGAGGCAAAGTACTCAGTTTTTCACTGTAAAATGTTGATGTGAGTTGTGGATTTCACACAGATGCCCTTTGGCAAGTTGAGGAAGTTCCCTTTTATTCCTAGTTGGGTGAGAGTTTTTGTTCCAAATGGCCATTGGATTTTGTGAAATGCTCATTCTGCATCTACTGAGATGATTAAAATGGTTTTATTCTTTATTTTGTTGATACGATGAATTACATTGATTTTCTAATATTAAACCAACTTTCTATGTCTGGGATATATCTCAGTTGGTTCTGACGTAATTATCTTCTTACCAAATGCCATTTGCTAATATTTTGGTAAGGATGGTTGCATTGATAGTGCACTTACTTATAGAAGATATTGGAATAATACTGGTCTGTAGTTTCATTTTGTTACAGTGGCTTTGTCAAGTCTTCATATGAGAGTAATACCGGTCTCGTAAAATTAGCTAGAATTATTCCCCCATGAAAGTTTGTCTGGAATTATTATTTCTTCCTTAATTGTTTGATAGAATTCACCAATGAAGCCATCTAAGCCTGTATTTTTCTTTGGAGAAGACTTTAATTATGAGTTTCATTTTTTTAATAGACATTGGGTGATTCAGATTTATCTATTTTTTCTTATATCAGTTTTGGTAGTTTTTGTCTTTCAAGAAATGTGCCTAATTCATCTAAGTAGTCAAATTTATTGGATGCATTTATTACTTACATATTATCTTATAATCTTTTAAATATCTGTAGAATCCATAGTAGTGTCACTTCATTCACTCTTGGAATTAGTCATGTGATTCCTCTGTGGGTTTTTTTTTTTCCTTCTTTCTTCTCCTGCCCTCCCCCCACCCCATACGTTTATCAATTTTATTGATCTTTTCAAAGAACCAGCTTTTGGCTTCATTGACTTTCACTATTGCTTATTCTCGTCATTGTTTCCTTTCTTTGACTAAAATTCACAGGTTTTATTTTTCTAGTTTTCGGAGAGAAGCTTAGAGAACTGACTTTAGACTTTTCTTCTTTTCTAAAATAAACACTTAAACTATAAATTTCCTTTTAAGTACTACTGCTTTAACAGTAGCCCACAACTTTCAGTGTTTATTTTAATTATTATTTAGATAAAAATATTTTATAATTTCCTTTGTGATTTCTTCTTTGACTCATGAGTTGCTTAGAAGTGAGTTAATATCCAGATATTTGGGGCTTTTAAAGATTTTTTTTTTTCCAATTTAATTTCATTGTGGTCAGGGAACAGATTCTGCAAGATTTCAATCTTTGAAAATCTATTGAAACTTGTTCTGTATCTTAACAGATGGTCTGTCAGTGAACATTCTATATGAACTTGAAAATAATGTGTATTCTGCAGATATTGAGTGTGGTGTTTTACAGATGTCAATTATGTTAAAGTGGTTCATAATGTCATTCAAGTCTCCTATATCCTCACTGATATTTTTGTCTACTTGTTCCATCAACTATTGAGAGGTGTGTGAAAATCTCCAAGTATGACTGTGTATTTGCCTATATCTCCTTTAGCTCTTGCCACATAGACTTTGCTTCATATAGTTTGAAGCTTTGTTGTCAGGCATATACTCACTACACTGTTCTATTACTAACTGTCCCTCAGTATCCATGGGGGATTGGTTCTAGGACCTCCCACGGATACCAAAATCTGAGAATGCTCAAGTCCCTTACATAAAATGACTTAGTATTTGCATATAATCTACACATATACTCCTGTATACTCTAAATCATCTCTAGATTACTTATAATACCTAATACAATATAAATGCTAAGTAAATAGTAATACTGTATATTGAAAACTTATATTATTTTTTAATCAGTATTGTTTTTCTTTTTCATTTGTGAATATTTTTGATCCTCGGTTGGTTGAATCTGTGCATGTAGAAGGCCAACTGTACTCATCTTGAAGGGTACGTCTGACATTAATTATCACCACAGCATCTATTTTGTTTACATGACACATCTTTTTCCAGCCCTTTACTTTCAGTTTGTGTCCCTGTATTTAAAGTGTGTGTTGTGTAGACAGCACATACGTGGAACTCGCTTTTTTATTCAGTCTGACGATCTCTGCCTTTTGACCAAGGTGCTTAATCCCTTTATGGTGAACATGATCAGCCATTTCTGTTTGTCCCATCAGGTTTCTTGTGCCTTTGTTCCTCCTTTCCTCCTCTTTTCATGTTAACCAAAATTTTTTAATATTCCATTTTAATTCCTTCATTGGCTCCCTAGCTCTGTCTTGAATTACATTTTAGTGGTTGCTCTGAAGATTGCAATATCCATTTTTAACTTACCACAATCAAATGTTAATTTTGAGTTATATTACAATATAGGAACTTTGTAATAATTTATTTCCATTTAACCCCCATTCATAGTGTTATATTAATATATTACTGCTGTATGAGTGATAAACCCATCAATAAATGTTATTTTTACTTTAAGTATTGTTATGTCTTTTAAAGAAATTAAGAGAAGGAAAAAAATAGTCTTTTATATAATACTTACTGATATCTACCATTTCTAGTGCTCTTCCTTCCTTCCTATATACCCTTTAGCATCCTTTCAAGCCCAAGTCCCCAGGTAACATATTTTCTCAGATTTTTGTTCCTCTGGAAATATATTTACTTCACTTTCATTTCTGAAGGACAGTTTTGCTGGATATAGAATTCTTGGTGGATATTTTCTTCAGCACTTTGAATGGGTCATTCCAATATACTCAGCTTCTAGAACTGTCTGATGAGAAGTTAGCTGTTGAGCTTATTCTTCTGCATAAAACATCATTTTTTTCTCTGGCTGCTTTCAAAATTTTGTCTTTATCTTTGCTATCATCAGTTTAATTACGTATAGAGTAGTTTTCTTTGTGTTCGTCCTCCTCTGAGTTTATTAAGTTTCTTGAATCTACACATAAATGCTTTTCACCACATGTTGAGAAGTTTTCAGCCATTATTGCTTCAAATATTTTTGTATCTCCTTCTTATCTGTTCTCCTTGGATTCCAATCTCACATGTACTGGACCACTTGATATTGTCCCACAGGTCTCTGAGATTCTGTTTATTTCTTTGCAATCTTTCATGTTTTCTGGAATGGGTAATTTCTAATGGTCTATTTTTAAGTTCACTGATCCTTTCTGTTGCCATAGCTAATATCTCATGTGGAGCCCATCTAGCCAATGTTTAAATTTCACTTATTGTACTTTTCAGCTTGGAATTTCCATTTTTGTAGTTTACATTTCTCTGTTAAGATGTCCTGTCTGTGCATTCACTAACACTATATTTTCTTTTAACTCTTCTGACACATTTTCCTTTCATTCTTTGAACATATTTTTAATAGCTTTTTTAAATAACTGTGGTAAAAAAACACCTTACAAAATTTGCCATCTTAACCATTTTATGATAGCTTTTTAAATTCTGTCTGCTAAAGCCAACACCTGGTTCTACCTGAAGTCAGTTCCTCTTGACTGCCTTATTTCCTAAGAGTCTCACTTTCCTTTTTCTTTGCATGTGCAGTAATGATGGATGAAAACTGGACATTGTTGATAATACACTGTAGCAACACTACATTCTGTTGGGTTCTGAAGTGAGTTAATTTGTTGTTATAGGCAGTAACTTGACTAGATTCAAACTGAGGCATGTAGAAACTGATACCTCTGCTCTGTTCTTGTGGTTTCCCATCTTTTTAAACCTAGCACCCTAGTGGTGCTCTCCCCTGTGCCTACACAATTTGGTGATCAGCAAAGAATATCAGGAGAGCTGGGGCCCACGCTTTCTGTGATTTCCTTGCTTCTAGAAATACCTACTCCCTTTCCCACTGATTTATAGCTACTCTATCCTCTGAAACTTTAAGCTCCTAAGGGCTCAGCCTTATGCCACCAACACTGCATATGGTTAAGGATGCACTTGATTTTAAAGAGCAGCAAAATCACAAGTCTGGCCCTACATAACTCTATCTTTCAAGGGTGTCTTTCTCTCTAGTCTTTGCTTCCTCACTGGCCCTCCTCAGGTCTTCCTAACACGTGCATACTTTAAACTGTTACTAGAGATTTGGGAGAGTTTACACTCAAGAATTTGGGCCTCAGTCTTGCAACTCTCCCACTGCTTTGATTTTTCCTTTAAATTTCCAGCTGCCTTTATAATCCTGAACTCTGGTTTCTGGCATCTTTAGCCAGTAAGGCTGAGGCTTTTCTCCCCTCAAACCCCTGCCCCAACTTCCCAGTTTCTGCAGCTATGGGATTTGGACAAGGCCCTTTGGGCTAAAAACCCACAAGCTACCAATTTTTACACTTTCCCACTAGTGTTTTGAGATTAAAACCCTCCAGTGGTATCTGTCTGCTTTTGGACACTTTCCAGTATCTTTAAATATTTAATTTTTAAATCAGTTTTTAAAATTATTATATCATATATTAACTCCCTTAAATCTACCACTTTAATCCTTTACCACTAGTGGAAATAATTCCCATAGTTTAACTGGTATATGAGAAAGAGTCCAAAACCAACCAGGCATTGAGAAGAGGGACATGAGGTCTCAGACATCCCTGAAGCCTCAATGCTTAGCTAGCGTATGACACCTATTAGGTGTTCAATAAACATGTGCTAAAAGAATGACTGAAGGCCGGGTGTGGTGGCTCATGCCTGTAATCCTAGCACTCTGGGAGGCCGAGGTGGGTGGATCGTTTGAGCTCAGGAGTTTGAGACCAGCCTGAGCAAGAGCGAGACCCCATCTCTACTAAAAAATAGAAAGAAATTAGCTGGACAACTAAATATATATATAAAAAATTAGCTGGGCATGGTGACGCATGTCTGTAGTCCCAGCTACTCGGGAGGCTGAGGCAGGAGGATTGCTTGAGCCCAGGAGTTTGAGGTTGCTGTGAGCTAGGCTGACGCCACGGCACTTTAGCCCGGGCAACAGAGTGAGACTCTGTCTCAAAAAAAAAAAAAGAATGACTGAAAACATGACTTAACTTCTGGTTCAGCCAGTCATTTATTACTGTGTTATCTTAGGCATGTTACTTAACCTCTAGGCAAAACTAACTTGCATGAAACATTTATAGTATAAGATTCTCGGAGTAATTTCACTTATAAAAATCTAACCTAAAAAAAGTAGTAGAGATATCTTCCAAAATTTATGAACAAAAGTGTTCATTGTAGCATTATTCATAATAGTTTAAAAAAACTACAATCTCATTGTCCAAAAAAGAGAGAACTGTCAAATAAATTTTGGCAGATGACAGACTACCATGATGCCATGAAAAACGTTTTAGAATAATGTTTTTAATGATACAAAGAAATTCTCTGTATATAAATGTTGAGGGAAAAGAATTTTGAATATAATGAGAAACAGCCAGACTTAGGTTTGATTCTTAGCCCCACCACTTAATAATTATATTATCTGCCTTGTGCAAGTTAACCTATAATCCAGGTTTTTCATCTGTAAAATGGAGAAAATAATAGAACCTTCCTCACAGGATTGCTGGGAGAATTAAGTGAAATTCATTTAGTAATTACTCAAAAATATTAATTTTAAATAGTCATAAAATGTTAGCCAAGTAGTCATTAAAAATTATGTTATATGTAATATATGCAAGTTAATTTTGTTGAATATAACAGTATCGTAATTATGTTTTCACTTTATCTTTTTTATCTTTTTTGTTTTGCCTTTTATAGAGATATATTCAAATATTTTCAGATGATATGATGCCTGCAATTTATTAACACCTAGATAATGTACCTCAATTAAATGTTTATTTTTGAAAATATTCTGGAGATAGATGAAATAAGAAAGGAAGAATACCAATCACTGTTAAAGCTAGCAGATGGATACATGGGCTTTCATTATGCTATTTTATTTTTAAAAATTTACCAAAGAGCTAAACAAAACAAAAAAAGAAACATATACATAAACAAATAACAGTGATTATTTTTGGATAGGGGATTGATGGGTGAATTTTACTATATGAAAATGTCTTATTTTTATCAATGGAAAGAGATAGTTATTTCTCTTTCTAAGTCCCATGGGCAAAATTGAGAAGCATCTAGCCCCAGCTCTGCCCTGCACTGCTGTGCAGTCTAGAACGGACATCACCTGCCCAGGTCTCCGTCAACTCAACTGTGGAAAGAGCTGGCTGGGCTAGACATTCCCTAAGACCCTGTGGAGACGCACCACAGTTCCCTGGATGGTGCTGCCACAAACGGGAACAGGAAAGGGAGAGCTCAGCCTGCACTCGGACGCATGGCCAGAGAAGGCCACAAGGATGCACCATGGAAGTGGGACTTGAGTGCTGGACTGTGGCCAGCTGGGGGTGCACTCCAGGTGGGTGACAGCATGAGTGAAGCCAGTGCCAGAGAAGGTCTCACAGTCTGGTGGCAGGGGGCACATAAAAGGCAAACCCAGAGGGAGCAGGAGGGCTGCACCGGCAGTAAGAGAAGTAATGAAGTTGGGTAAGTAAGCAGGGATCAGGTGGGCAGAGGAAGGGGAGGGCAGTGGTTGCCAAGGGAGTGGCTGATTGTCACCTGTTAGGAAAAGTTCACTGTGAGAATTACTGGGTCAGGGAGACAACCTAGAAGAATCCAGGTGTAGAGCAGGGTGTTAGCATAGATTAGAAAGCCATTTAAGGGAAAAAAATAGCAGTCATTGAAGAAAGCTGATATTGATGAGTACATCAACACAGCAACTGAAGTAGAACTAGAGCCAAAGCCCCGTCTAGGCTAGAGGTCGCCACCTGTTAGGAACTACTTCCTGATCTTCTGGAGACAGAAAGGGGCGGGGGAGAATGAGAGGGAGAGACAGAGAGAACACACGTTCCTGTTGTAGGGAAAGAATTCTGAAACGACCAAAGAAATCCTGAAAGAAGGGAGTCGGCTGAGTCTCTGCTGAGTTGACTCTTCCTTCCACTAGTGACCTCAGAAACCTTGGCCCAAAAGGCGGAGACACACATGTGGCGGACTGGAAACAAACACACAAGATTCACTAACAGACTGGGTCCTCTTGCTCTAACATTTCCAGCCTAAAACACCAGAAAAATAGTGCAAACACCAAAACAGCGGAGTTGAATGAAGCCACTGGGCGTGGAGGCAGAAAGGTGACAGAGACACAGTACCCTGAAGCCTGCTCTAAGTCGTGCCAAGGTTGACAGCGGGCACAGAGTCTGATTTGTTCCCTATGCTCAGCCACATTCGTGGGCCTCCTAGATGCCAAATGCTACTACTAGCTTTACAATGGCTCTCTGCTAAATAAAAGCTTTTATAAACCAAATGACATTGCTTCCAATTTACATCAAATGTTTATTTCTTGGCTGGGGAAATTTATCACTGTTAATTACTTACTTCTGTACAAAACAACCTTTATATCTATCACATGATTAATTCTTCTAATGTCATAACCAGCCAAATATATATCAAAACCACAAGGGCACACACGTTCCCCCAAGTTGGAGCACATTTGCTCCATGTGATTTCTGTGGGGGAGGGGACCAGCAGCAGCACAGCTGGTTAGGGGACAACAATCTTGTTATTAAGAAAAACATGCCACAGGCCCTGAAAGCCAGCTCTCCAGCTGCTTCACAATCTTTCAAGCACTGATGACACGTGGCCCTGTGGTTTAACCACCAGCTCTGTGCACTGACCGCGTGCCAGTCACTTACAGACATTCCTTCTGGTCTGCAGGACAACTCACAAGGTAGCAGCAGTTACTACCCCAAGTGCACAGAGGAGGACTGTGGACTCTCTTGTCAACCTAGGACTTGCACCCTCACAAAGGTAAGTCACCCAGGGAAAAGAGAAAAGATTATTTCCTCAAAAACCCATTTTCACAGGAAAATATATCTAATCTCCAACACCTAGTAAGAGTCCCCCATGAAAATATGACAGTTTTCTGCTATTAAAACTAGAGAACTGTTACCATTTTCTTTTTATTATCACACACATCCATTGCCACAATGAGGCAATAAAGCATTTAGGTCATTAAGTATGAAATATCCGATTTCCTTAAGTACTAAGTTTGACAGTTGGTATCTCTGACATTTTCACTTTGACACTTCTGTTATTTTTATTGTGAAGGTATGATACATCCTCATTTTTTTCAAATGCATGGTTTTTGGCTTGTGATTATCTTTCAAATTTTTTTTAGAGTAATTTTTGTGAAACCATGGATAAATAAAAAATTCGTGTTATTTTTGAATATGGGTTCTGTTGTGGAACCAATGTAGCGCAGACAGCTCAAGATATCAGCAAAGTGTTTGGGAAGGATGTGGCTAATGATTGCATAGGATGTTGATGGTCCCAGAAGTTCCATTCTAGTGATTTTAATCTTGAAAAAGAGCCACATGAGCGACCTGAGACCAAGGTGGATAAAGATGAGCTGAAAGCTGTAGTGGAAGTGAATCCACCTCAACCTATGCATGAATTAGTAGCAAGGTTTGACATTACTATTCCAACAATATTGTTCCATTTGAAACACATGGGCAAGGTAAAGAAGCTGGATAGATGGGTACCACATGAATTAAACAAGCATCAGAAGAGAAATCCTCTCAAAGCTTGCCTTTCTTTGCTGTCATGACATAAAGGCGAACCATTTCAACACCGTATTGTTACATGTGATGAAAAATGGATTCTTTTTGACAATTACAAGCATTTGGCACAATGGCTGGATAAAGATGAAGTGTCGAGGTTGGGCACTGTGGCTCACGCCTGTAATTCTAGCAATCTGGGAGGCTGAAGCGAGGGGATTGCTTATGGTCAGGAGTTCAAAACCAGCCTGAGCAAGAATGAGACCTTATCTCCACTAAAAATAGAAAAATTAGCCAGGCATGGTGGCGCATGCCTGTAGTCCCAGCTACTCGGGAGGCTGAGGCAAGAGAATTGCTTGAGCCCAGGAATTTGAGGTTACAGTGAGCTAGGCTGACACCATGGCACTCTAGCCCAGGTGAAAGATGAGACTCTATCTCAAAAAAAATAAAATAAAATAAAATAAAATACATAAATAAAAAGATGAAGTGTCGAAACACAGTCCAAAACCGAGTATTTATCAAAAAAACCTAATGGTGTCTGTTTGGTGTTCCAGCGCTGGTATTATCCACTACAGCTTCATGAAACCTGGTCAATGGATTACAGCAGATGTCTATTGCAACCAATTGCATGAAATGAGGAGGATGCTTGTGATTAAGCAGCTGAGATTGGTCGACAGAGACAGGCCACTCCTCTTGCAAGACAACACTCATACACATGTCGCACAAACAACGCTGCTCAAACGACAGAGACTGGACTTGGAAACACTCTGTCATCCACTGTATTCACCAGACCTTGCACCAAATGACTACCAGGCTTTGGACCATTTCTTGCAAGGAAAAATAATCAATTCTCAACAAGCTATGGAAACACCTTTTGAGATTTCATTGCCACTCGCTCTCCAGGCTTCTCTGCTGCTGGCATAAACAAGTTACCATTAAGATGACAAAACTGTATTGATAGTTTAGACACATGCTCTGATTGATTGTACTGCTTCTTGTTTGAGATATAATAAACTACACTTTTGATTCGAAATTGGACATTTCATACTCTGGTTTGTTCAGAAAGAAGTTCTGGGCCGGGCGCAGTGGCTCACGCCTGTAATCCTAGCACTCTGGGAGGCCGAGGCGGGTGGATCACTCGAGGTCAGGAGTTCGAGACCAGCCTGAGCAGGAGCGAGACGCTGTCTCTACTAAAAATAGAAAGAAATTATCTGGCCAACTAAAAATATATATAGAAAAAATTAGCTGGGCATGGTGGCGCATGCCTGTAGTCCCAGCTACTTGGGAGGCTGAGGCAGGAGGATCGCTTGAGCCCAGGAGTTTGAGGTGGTTGTGAGCTAGGCTGACGCCACGGCACTCACTCTAGCTCGGGCAACAAAGCGAGACTCTTGTCTCAAAAAAAAAAAAATAAATAAATAAAATAAATAAATAAATAAAAGAAAGAAGTTCTTGAGAGCGTGTACACTTCCGAGTCCTACAGAGTGGTGACTAGAACAAAGCCACTGCCTCGTGAGGCTTAAAATCTACAGGGACAGATACAAAACTAAATGCTTAGCAGCAAATTCTGATAAACACAGGGAGAGGAAATCACGGTGTCATGAGAGAGAACCAAGGAGTGTAATTTAGACCAGCGGATCAGAAAAGGCTCTTCTGAAACACTGGCTTGAAGACAAGCCCTCCAGGAGGAGCTGGCATTACCCAGCGAGCAGGGCCAGCGCTGGGAAGTCTGTGACAGAGCAGGCAGGGCCAGAGCAGGACTGCAGGGAGGGGGGACCCGAGGCTGTACCACCCTGTGGCCAGTGGGAAAGGGAAGGGAAATGACAGAATCTTCCTTTTCAGAATGAGCGCTGGGAGGAGGGTACTGTGCAGGAAGGCCCGGAAACGGGGAGGAGGCTGGCCTGGGAGGAAGACGGGACAGCTGCCAGAGGCACCTGGGGAGGCAGCCTCCGCGCCAGGCCAGGAGGCAGGGGAGGTGTCTGGGAGGGCGTGGGGCACCAGAACATGCACCACAGGACCCCGATTCTGTTACAAAAACTGTGCCTGTGTATTATATACCATGTAGTTTAACACATAATATATATGGCAAACCATATATTTTTAATTAGAAAATAGTCCAGTTTTATACCAAAATAAGAGCAGTCATACCTAGGCTGATGGAATTACAGGGGATCTTTATTTTCTTTATACTTTTGTATATTTTCCAAACTTGCACAATGAACACACATAGGAAAATAACTAGGAGGAGACTGGGGTGGGATGGGGGAGGACACAGAAAGGTATTAGATGCTTGTGTCTTGTCAAAGTAATTTTAAATCTTACTTTAAAAAGGTATACAGTTTACCTTTGGCAAAGCCAAATTTAATTTGAAGCCATTAAAAAAAAAAAGAGAGGGGAAGGCAAGGAACTGCTACACCCAAATGCCATTGTGATATGATTTCCTGTTACACAACTGACATTCCTAAACTTAAGTGTTTCTTTCTTCCTTCTCCTCTTATTAATATTTCAAGGCAGCAAGAGTGCTCAGTAACGCTGAAAAGTCCTTCCCTTTCAAGGGGAAGGGAGAAAGAAGAAATGTACAACGTTATCTAAATTCCTTTTATCTTTTCCAGCAAAATACCTTTATTACAGTGAAACAATCCTGATGCAGGATCAAGACAAAGGACTAGCAGTTTAGTGTTAACATTTCTCTTGGTCTTTCTCTTGTAAAGGAAAATAAAAATCTCAGGACCATCCCCCAACCTCATTATGCAAAAGGGCAGGTCAAACCTGGAGGCTGAGTCAGGCAACACCCACCTGCTTCCAAAGAAGGGCTGTTACTAAAATTACACATCAGCCAGACCCCAGGGGAAGGTAAAAGGCACAGGCATCTGTGCAACACCGCCCCACAGATCATTCCCGAGGAAACTCTCTGAGGCTTCCATAAACAAGGGTGTGCAAACTGTAACTCTGGGTCTGCAGGCCAAGTCTGGCTCCTAAAACTACAGTGTGTTGTTGGTTACAAGTTTATCTTCCAAGGTGTAGCACAGAGACAGGACGAGATCAGTCACTCTTCCACCAACACAGGGGCATCTACATAATTGATTGTTTTTTTTTGTTTTTTTTTTTTTTTGAGCCAGAGTCTCGCTCTGTTGCCCGGACTAGAGTGCCATGGCATCAGCCTAGCTCACAGCAA
>CM052445.1:2487598-2515935 GCA_028533085.1 Varecia variegata
TAATACTACTTTTCAGAAACAGCAATCTTGGAAATATCCCACTTGGAAAGATAAGAAAGAACACATCACTTCTCAGAAATGACAAAAATACTGTTCAACTCTGGTTACAGCACATGACATCTAGGGCTGTCCCCAAGATGTTTCCTGTAATACGTAATCTGCAATAAAGTAAATCTCTATAAATATTCACCTCAGGACAAGCACAGTAGTATTAACAACTGACAGCTCATTTTAAATACTTCATTATAATAAAATTTCATTTTGAAATCCACAGCTTGAGTATTTAGGGTTAAATTTTCTACATGAGGTCTTGGATTCTGGCTTGTTCCTAATAGCACATCAACTCCTGGTCCACACTGTTGTTCTTCCTCCTCATGGCTTTACTAACCTCTCTACCCACCTGAGGCTGTGGTCCTTTCATATCTTTGAAAATTTTTCAAAAGTTTTCTTTATAAAACCCTCCCAATTTTCCTGAAAGATACCATAAAACTTGTCACATTAAAGTGCCCTATACTGCAATAGAAAGCAGCTTCCACATGATGCATTGTGAGATTTTGAAGGTTAACTACTTCCTTGAGCTTTTTATAAGGTGGCCACATACCAGCATTTTGACCTAAATAGCAAAATAAAAATTTCTTTCTTATAGAAATTGATACTGATATGGAAGTGGACTGGCAGAAGCATGAGGGCGATTTCTTCCTCAGAGTGCACGGTGACCACATTAACAGCAAATGGCTCTATCAATAAAAGTTATTAGTACAGACCTTCTTACATGGAGCTAGATGTCGCAAAGGTACTTTTCAATAGTGAATCATACCTACCCCAGGCTGAATTCACCAACTACTCTGCTGTTCTTGCATTCAGAAATCAAAATCCAGCCCAAACCCTGACACTGCCCTTAGCAGCCAGCGCAGGTCACCTGTCACAAGGCTGGGTGACCGGGGCCAGTTGCTGGACCTCCCTCTGCCCTGCACTCTGGTCTGCACAGGAGCGAAGACGCTGGGGACTGGCGCCCTAGCGTGCCCTCTCCCGCCCCTCATCACTCGCCCACACTGCACAGAGCCCAGCGAGCACGCTTCCAAAGAGAAGCACTTGGAGTTCTCATGAACACAGAAACACTGGTCCAAAAAGAATATCCTTTAAACAGGAGGGGCAGAGGGACTTGGACATTCAGCCTCAGTAAGGAACTTTATAACTGTAAAATGGACCCTGTTCCGCAGACGTCTATTAACATATGGGGAAAAAAAGAAAGGACAGCAATATTTATCCAGTACTTACTACTATGTGCCAGGCACTATGCAGGGCTTTATATGAATTAACTTGTACAGATCTATTACATAATCACAACAGTAGACACTGAGAAGTGACATTAAAATGACTACTCCTCATTTAGATGGGAACAAGAGGTCTGAAGGATTTTGCTTATCCCCTTTCTCCACGTAACTGCAAGATGACACTTAGAAGGTAAAAACCAGACTAGGTAAATTTTTCAACATGAAATTCCAATTTCAATACCTTACATCTACTATAGTAAAGTCACTAAAATGACTGTGTTAAGACTGTGCACAGAGTGAGCTATTTAGTCCAGGGACAGCCAAGATCCCCGGGGGCCTCTGTTGGCCACTTGCCAGAATCCTAGCGCTCTGCTTAATTGGTATAAAATGGGCATATTGTAACCACACTCATTTTCAGTAACTTCGTGGTCTAAGCATCTGTTTTGAAATACCTAACTTGCTAAAACCATAAGTTCCCATTCCAAGAAAAATGAAGAGGTTCTCGAGAAGCTGCCAAGCACATATGGAGGATCCTGTCCTAGGGGTGACACAGGACGCCTGGGAACTGGCAGAAGAGTTCTTTCTTTTCCAGTAGGAATTCACACAAATCACTGTTTCCAGTCTTTGGTTTTCTCCCCTTTTTTTGAAAACTAAAATAGAGAAGACATAGCCACACTACCTTCACACAAATCATCAACGCCAGGGAGGCTGACGACACGCAGGCAGGTGTCCTTGTGGGCAAAACGCACTCACTGCCCCCACTCGCCAGCCCCCACCCTCTCTCCACCCTGCAAACATGTGCTAAGTCTGGGGCACTGACCAGATGGTGGAAACAAAACCCTGCCTGCAGCAAGTTTACTGTCAAGCGAGAGGTGGGGGAGCCAGGCAAATAAATAGCTTCAAAGAAAAAGATGCTCAAAAGAGAAGAAAAGCATCTAAAAGACGGGAGAACAAAGAAGAAAGTCAGAAAACGCTTTGAAGCAGAGACAACTAAACCTGAGTGGGAGGAATGGAATTCCAGCCAGAGGGAACAGCATAAGCAAAGGCACAGAGGAACGTGAAGCCAGCAGGCTCCACCTGCCACAGGTAGATCTGGGTGGTGGGGGCTGTGAAGAGACACGGAGGGATGAAACCCTCAAGCTGTACAGAGGCTGGATTTGGGGACCTCCAAGACCATGTTGAGTCTGGACTCAAGGCAGAGGAAGGAGAGCCACTGTCCATGGCTGAGGAGTGACATGGCCAGAACTGTCTTGAGAGTTGAGTCTGAAAGCCAAGTGCATGGTGGACTGGAAGGGCCACCTGCAACACTCCAGGCAGATGGCAGGTGCCTGGGTGAGGAGCAACCCCAGGGAGGGTGGGGAAGGGGTTTCAGGAGCTAGTCACACCTTGGCCAGAGGTCTGGGCTTAAAGGCATAGATGAGTAACCCATCAGCATAGGGGACCTCTCCCCGGCTAGTGGCCTCTCTGGTCATCCGTGGAATGGAGCCACTAGTGGGTGGGTGGCTCAAGCCCCTCCCAGGTGACATTCCTTAGAGGCGCAGCAGTCTGTGCCAAGTCTCCTCTTACCATCAAAGGACACTAGCAGACCACAGAGAGGGGGCAAGCTGCTTTTCACTCCCTGCAAGAGAGCAAGGGTCACAAGAGATGGTCCAGGAGGAAGCAAAGAGCCATGAGAAAGTTCTATGTTAAAGCCAGGACATGGGGACATCCTCTCTGCCAGTCACATCAGCAGAAGGAAGGGAATCAGGGGTAGCTGAAGGAGGCTCCGGTTGATTCTGAGGTTTGAAAGCTCTCCCTGGAATTTACTCTAAAAAAGGGAAGCTGCTGAAAGCTGGGAGGAACAGTAAGGCTTGGGGGGAGTGGGAATCTTCTTAAGTTTAACATCTTCATAAATGGTAAGACTGACAAATGCTCACAAAGAGAACACACTCTCGTAAATAGCACATCAAGAAGTACATCATTACTACAACCCCAGAAGCCCCCAGTCTCCCACAGCCCAACGCCTCAAGGGGAAGATGACTTCTAACACCAGGAATTAGTTTGACCAATTTTTGAACTTTATATCCATGGAATTACATGGTCTGTACTTTGCATTTGGTTTATTTTGTCCAACATTGTTTGCGTGTTCACATGCGGTATACAGCTGCAGCGTGGTCTTCGCTGCTGATTAGCGTTCCCTGTATGGCTATACCGTAACGCATGCATCCTCTCTACCCCGCCGGACGCAGCCGATCCTGCTCCGGGCCAGCGCCCCGGGCCAGCGCCGAGGAATCAGGAGAGGCGGTCAGCTCCAACACCTCGCTTCCACCACCTCAGCAAACACTGTCCAGATAGTAACCGGCAGAGCCCCTGGTGAGACTATAAAAAGGCATCCCTTCCTCAAGTGAATTTTTTTGTTACTATGTTATTGTTCCACATGAACAACTCTTGGCCTGGGAGCGCTCTAGAGCCCTGTGGGCAGCGGCCCTGGCCCACCCATAGACATGTCCTGATGCCACATGTCAGAACCCACCACACACAGGTGGGTCTGAAATGGAGCAGGGGAACTGGACCTCTGAGGGACAGGAGAGGAAGGCATGGTGTTAGTGCAGGTCACGGAGGAGGGTGATCACGCGTGCCCTCCAGAATATGTGTATGACATGTATGCTGTGTGGCTTTATGGGGGAGGTGACTCTCTACTGCTACCCAGGTCTTCTGTGAGTGGCCCAGAGTCTCCAAGTAGGCCGATCATGCCCTCTTACGTGCAGGGCCCTTGAGCAGGGCACAAGCTGAACACCCACACAGGTGGCCCTGTCACTAGGCCCTGGGGATGCAGAAAGATTGATCGGCCTGACTTTAAGGAGCTCATAGTTAAAGATGGCGGGCAGACAAGAAAATCAATTATTAAAATACAGCATAACACGTGTGACAATGAAAGTTTGCCTAAAGAATTATGAGGCTCTGAAACAGTGCTGGTGCACGTGCGCACTTGTCTCTATCCTCTGGCAGTTAGTCTAAGAGGTAGAACCCACCGGAATGGGTGGCGCCCACCGAGAGGACTGGTGTGAAAGGCGGAGCCCAAGTTCCCAGTTGGAAAAGGGAGTCCACGGGGGTGCCGCGCTGAGCCAGGCAGCCTCACCCATCGCACAACGGGCACCACCGGGAGCGTAGCCCCAGCAGCGGAGGAGGAGGGGAGTGGCCGGCAAGGAGGCACAGTGCTGGGGAGGCTCACTGAGGACGGTGTCACCGCTAAGCAAGCCGAGGCTGCAGGTGGCAGGTGTGGGTCCCCCCAGCCCTGGCACTGAGCTCCACGCGGCCTGAGCTTCCTGCCTGGGCTCGCCACGCACCCCTCTCCTACTCGGTACCTGGCGGCGCTGCCTGCGAGATCCCTCTCCATCTATAACGTGTGACACGGCGGTCAATCATCGTCATCACTAGTCAAGTTAAGGACTCAAGTTAGACAAAAAGCTTTAATCAGGTCAAGAGATAAGACCAGCACAAAATTCAGATGGGCACAGTGGAAAAGACATCAAACCGAACATATAAATATTTATTTCATGCTCACTCCAAATAACTCTTTCAATGAGTATTGAGAACGATGCTTAGAAAGTTAAGTAGCTTTCTTTTAACTTTAAACAGAGAAAAGCAGAAAAGAAAATGCTTGTTTAAGTCATCAGACTTACTGTTCAAAACAAGTGCCTACAACCAGGACCTTCCACAGAAGGACCTTTCTGACCTCCCAATCTAAGGGACCTATGTTCACTCCCAGCCCTTCCATGGCATGTACCATTGCTCCATGCAATGACTGCCTGGCGTGTTCCCTCTCGAATAGCATTCTTTCTGGTTCCCTATCTACAGCCTAGAACACAGGCACAAGGCCCAAGCAGTATCTGCTGAATAACACATGAAGTCACTGAGCACTGTGAGTCTGTGTCCTCAGTTCTACACTGGAGACAAAGACTGCCAATGCCACCCTGGGGACCTACGGAGGTGACGCAGCAGAGCACGTCGCTGCACAGGGAAGGTGCTCCATCCACAGCAGGCTCTTCCTGAGGTTTAACGTGCAGGTGCAAGTGAAACACGCCGGAGACAAAAAGTCACAGGACTATGGCACATTACCCAGCCATGAAAAGGAAGGAAACCCTGTCGTATGCTACACACAGATGGACTTTAAGGACATTATGCTAAATGAAATAAGCCATACACAAAAAGACAAATATTGCATAATTCCACTTATACAATTCCACTTACGTGAGTGGAATTAATGCCACTGAACTGAACTGCACACTTATGAATGGTTAAAATGATAAGTAGTATGTATGTTTTACATCAGTTTTTAAAAATGGGAAAACAGTGTCCCAACTATGCATATCTAGCTAATTTATGTTTGAACCATAGTTCCCTTTTCTAAAAACAGCTACCCAAATGGAAAGACTAGACGTAGAGACTAGGTACTAACAGTAGGGCCAAGTCCCCACGCAGAGTGAAGCCTAAACCCCAGGGCAGCTACACGGGCCCCCACAACACCGTGGCTCCCTACCACACAGACACTGAAACACACAACAGAGCCACACTCTGGGAGAGACTTAGGTTAAGCACCCATGTGTTCCACAAACATTCAAATCATAAAATCAACCAGGGAAGGCCAGGCACAGTGGCTCACGCCTATAATCCCAGCGCTTTGGGAGGCTGAGGCAAGAGGATTGCTTGAGCCCAGGAGTATGCGGCTGCAGTGAGCCATGATCACACCACTGTACTCCAGCCTGGGCTATAGAACAAGACCCTGTCTCTTAAAAAAAAAAAAATCAACCAGGGCAGGAGAGACCAGACATTTCTGCGTTGATGGCTGTATTTGTGCATGAGCTAAGAAATACCCCTTGACCCCTAAACGGAAGCCGGATAAGGAGTCCTGGTTTCTTTTTCCCCCCTCCCCAACATTTGTGTATGACAAATTTCAAACACAGAAAGTTTGAGAGGGTTATTCAGTGACACTGCTGAACATACCCACTTGGGTTTGTTCCATGTGCAGGGGGAGGATTTCGTGTTCTATCCTGAGAGTCTTTCATCTCCCTCCACAGTCTCACGGGAAGCCTGGTCTCAGGAATCCCACAGGGGCTGCGCCTGCCTTAAGTGAGTATGTAAAACAACACCTATAGGTAAACTGTGTTCTTGCCTGAAAATTTGGAAAGGATGAAATTTTCCTTAAGTTTTATAAAGAAAGAAAGTATTTTCTCAGCTTAAGACCTTGTATTTTAAGCTTTAGTTTTGAAGGCAGTTGATTTCATTCATGGCCAAATTATGAACTTTTGAAAGAATTTTTCATGAGAATACTCATCAGTCAAATTAAGGCTGCAGCTACTCTGAAACACTATTATAACATTTTAATGACTTGACATATGGGGAATTTTCTTGCATCAAGAGTTTTATAAATATGACCCTCATGGTTGTGGACTTTAAAAAATGAGGGTAGCAAGCAAAAAAAATCTAATTCTGGAAATTTATTTGGCATCACCAATTGATTTAAACACACTTTAAAAGAAACTACAAAACACTGGAATTTTAAAACTGTAACAACTCACAAAACACCTCATTCTCAAATCTGGAGCTGAGACGACTACTAAATCCCATGCTTAATATAGGTGGCTTGTGTAAACACTTAACGTGAGAGCAGTATTTTAAGCATTCTTTTAATTTGGTCCTACCAAAAGCCAATTCCAGTCCTCAATCCAATCCTGGAAAATGCTATCAGATGTTTAAGAATTTTTATTCTAATTTCTCCTAGTACTTCAGAAACCCATACTGGCTGCCAAACACACATCAAGCACCAACCAAGGAAACCAACCAAACCAATGTCTCATGGGACCACACTAATGACACACGTCGGCATTTTTTAAAACAGTATTTCTTGGACCTAAAATTCCAGTTATTATTTAAATCATACCCCTACTATAATTAACCAGCAAAGCTGAAACTAAATCAGGCAGATGGGCCAGGCCTCCAGCCAGATGCTAAATGTCAGAATCATAAACCACCATGTGGATGTACCACTCCAGCACTGTCCAGGGCAGGAAGCCACAGGCCAAGGGCTACCCCTCATAATGAGGGTCTTTGAGGAAAGCAGCGATTGCATTCCTCTGGGGATCCAGGAAAACACACTCTGCAACAAGCAGCAGCATCACAAAGCCTCAGTGAGCCTAGTAGTGCCATCTGTGCCGAGCACGGCACTGGACATTATGCCGTTTCTCCCAGGTAGAACAGAGTCTCGCTTCTAAATAAGCATACCATCTAGGTAAAAAACACACCACCACATTCTCTATTAGCTTTGTACATGATGTTGTATGATACATATTATGCAAATAAGTATGGCATAAAAAAATGGAGCTATAGAAGTTTGTGCTCAAGATATCACAATGGAGTGACCAGGTTGTAGATAAATTTATTTAGTTCTTTGCAGCATTCCTAATCAGCAAGCAACTGAACAGGATGGGTCTTATCCTCAATTCCATACCCCAGCAGGGGTTCTCCATCTTTGAGAAGGCCCTGCCTCCTCTGCACTCCCGCCCAAGTTTTGGATATACCCCAGCTAGGGAGTTGGAACCCCCATACCACCACTTGAGAATCACTGCTATGGACTGAGGTAATAAATACTGTGACTGTCCAAGAGTCTCTGCCTATTTCCATGGAGGAGTGCAGTTCTTCAGAGAGGTGTTGAGATTATTTGGAGAAAGTCTCTTAGAGAAAGGAACATTTCACCAAAATTGGAAAGGCTGAAGGGCTATGATTTGGTGGGGGAAGTGTGAAGCTATTCTTGGAGTCTGGAACTTCCTGTGAAAAGGCTCAAACCTAGAAGAGAAAGATGGACAGGCAAACAATGCTGGAGAGGGCAGGTGCTGTCTGGATACGCTTAATGGAAAACAGGAGAATGACAGGTAGCACAGAGTTAATCAATAATGGGATATGCTGGCCCTTAGCATTCCTGCTCAAGATCACTGCCTGGAGGCAGGGAGGCTCAACAGCCCAGAGGCCCACTCCATTCAAGATCCAATTTACATTCTCAACAAGATCCTGACCATCCCAGCTGATTAAGGATCTGCAGGACCAGTACTATGCCACACTGTCATAACTAGTATTAACAGTAAATATAAACCACTGCTACAGAATATGGGATTTTTTTCATTTTCCTCCCAGAAAAAAATTCCTAGGTGTGCCAAATATTGTCACACAAAGTATTTGTAAATTAACTTAACAAACTACTTGTTACAATTAAGTTGACATGGTATGGATGGTAACCAACAGTCTTCACAGAGTGAATGGCAAAAATGCCATCCTAATTTTAGCATCACAACCAGTATCTTTATTTCCATCATAACCTTGTTTTATTCATACTTTCAAAATAAAACTATAAATCAAATAACATTATTAGCCTTAAAAGTACTGAGCGAAACCAACAGCCCCAGCAGGGCTGCCTTCAAACTCTGGGCCCCTGACAGGGTACACTGTGTAATAAAGCCCATTACCGAGAGCAGCATCGACCCAGTGTACAGTGGGAACGATGCCCCCAGACTTGTGTAATTTGGAGGCCCAGTTCTATCCAGAGAATTACTCAGCAATAGGCTTGTAAAAGGAGATTCAGAGAATTTTTAGAGTTGGAAGTCAGTCACTTCAATCAAGCCCTATCCCTTCATTCAGCTGATCAGGATATTTCACTTCTTTTTAGAACAGATGTACACTAAAGACAGAGTAAATGCACTGAATTTATCTTCTGTATTTCTTCAAGCCTAGTTTTTTTTAGAAGAAATACTTTTTAGAAGTTTCAATTATAACTATGAAATACAATATAAAAGCAGCTTATCAAAAATACTGTTGGTCTGGTTTTTCCAATACAAACAACACCCCTCACCCAAGCTTCCCAAAATCCTTCCTAAGTGTTTATGGCCAGTCTATCAGCTTCAACTCCCACCCCACCCTACTCTCCGGTGGGATTTAGGAGCCTGGGGCGGGCTATTTACAACACAGCATTTAAAATACCGAGGCATCTTATTGTAAAAGCATTCCCCACCCACCAACCCTGTGATTTACTAAGGGAAGAAATGTGTACAGCTCCCATTTACACTTAAACCATTTCAAACTAGAAATGCTAGAAGACTCCCTTCCAGTTCTATAATTCTATTATTCTAATAATTCACCTTAATAATTCTGCAAGACAGTCTCTCTGCTCAGATACCATTTTAAAGTGTCTGACATTTTGAAATTTATTAAATGTTTCACAATTTCAAAGGAATGCCAGTGTATTCATTACACAGTGCCTTCTCTACCTGGATGAGACAAAATTTTTTGAGAAGCTGAATAACATAATGTTTTGTTAATTACAGTTACTTTAAAACGGGCATCCTAAACAGTCTCTGGATTCTTATTTTGGAAGACTGCTGTTCCACCTTATTACAACAGTTGATTAAAAAAACTTAAAACATAACAAAACAGCTTACTAAAAATATGGAACAAGATCTATTTTGCACAAATCTCCCAATAATCAGTTACTTTTCCCATGACCTAAGGAAGGCCCCCTCATCTTTTAAGTTAAAATTTTAAGCAGAACACCTCTGTAAGGTCACATTTTGTGACTTTCCATTCAAATTTCAGTATATTTAAGTTTCTTATTAAAATGTGGGCAAACTTTCCTTTAAAAATGTACACATTCGCTGAATGCTTTGTGAGGAGAGCTGTTCGGCTATTAATTTGAATTTTTTTTCCTGCCAAATGTATTCTCTATGGCTTAATAGTTAAGGTTAAATAATTTTTTAAAGCTTGGACTATTACATTAAGAATACTCTCACTTATACGCTAGAGAAATGTGAAAATAGAAAAGCTCTTGTTCAAAATTTTTGTCAACAAAATCTACAAATTAAGTTCTTTCAGGGTGATGCTTGCAAAAGTCTTTCTCATCCAAGGGCTTCAGAACACGCAGCCGGCAGCCTGGCCACCCCGGACCCTGTTAGCGGCGGGCCCGGTCAGACGTGTTTTACCTCCTTCGGGGTCTATGCCCCCCGCCCCCGGCCCCCGGTCCCCGGCCCCCGGTCCCCGCGGCACTGGAGACCTGGGATCCACACACGGAAGTTTTGCTCCAGGCTGACACTCCTGCCCGAGGGAGTGAGGTTCCGGAGTTCGGCTGGAGGAAAAGTGAATGGCAAGATGTGAATTGTGTCAGAATCCCCGTCTCCAGAGTCCGGCAGGGAAACTGACTGCAGGCGAGGCCGCATCAGGAGAGAAGGACAAGCCCCACAGAAGTCGGCTAAACTAGGGCGCAGCAAAGGCGTGTTATGCAACGCCGCCGTTCTCACGGCCACGAAAGCGCCCCAGCAGCTCGGGCCGCGTCCCGCCGAGCCCGCCGGACAACCCGCGGGATGGCTAGGGCGCCGTCCGGGGAGCGCCTCGTAGGCCCTGGACGGGGCAGGACGGCGCGCCCGTGGACAGCGGCGCGGCCTCCCGGGGACTGAGCGGCCAGGGGCGGACGGCGCGGGGGCCGGGGTGGGGAAGCGGCGCGGCCCGTGGGACGGCGGCGTGGCCTCCCGGGGTTGATTGGCCCGTGGGGTGGGGGATGGCTGTGGAACTGGTTGGCTCGTGGGACGGCGGGGCGGCCTGTGGGGGCGGACCGGACGGGCTCTGTAGGACTGATTGGCCCGTGGGACGATGGCGCGGCCTGGGGAGGGTGGCCCCGGCTCTGAGGGACAGCGGGACGGCCCGACGCGGGGTACCGGGGCTGTCAGGGGCGCCCGGCCGGGCATTCGGTTAAAAGTTGAGCCCCCACGGGAAAGTGCAAGCGCAGGCGCGCCCCGCGCGGACGGTCTCTCGGGCGCCCCGCGCGTCTCGGACGCCGCCCCAGCCCCGCCGGGATCTCCGCCGCCGCCGCACAACAAAGCGGCACAGCCCCGCCGGCCCTCCCAACTTCCCGGCTCCCGGAGCCCGCTGCACTCCGCGCCGCACGACGCGCCGCCAGGCGGGGGCGGCTCCCGGGCCCGGCCGGGCGGGGGCTGTGGGGGTAGGGCGCTGGGCTCCCGTCCAGACAAACTTCCTTGGCCGCCCGCTCCCCGCCCCTCGGCCGGGTCGCCCCGCCGCGCCGAGCGCCCTTCCCGAGCCTCGGCCCGCGGCGACCCAAGGTGGGCACCCGGAGCCCTGGGGCTCGGCTGGCCCGCGGAAACTTTCGCTCGCCCGCCGCCCCCGGCTCCGGCCCCCTCACCTCCTGGGGCGCGGTCTACTCCCTCGGGGGCGTCCTGGACCTCGGCTCCGGGGCCTCGCGCGCCGGGAGACCGGGCGCCGGTGGCTGGAGCTGCTGCTGGCCCCGCAGGGACGGGGGAGCCCCGAGCGGCGGCGGCGGCGCGGGCGGCGACTGCTCCATCTTCCCGGGGCGCTCACGCCGCGGTTCCAACGCGCAGACCCAAGTGGGACATTCGCTACATTGTTGGCATTCCACGGGCGTCACGTGACCCCGCCTCCCGCGTCACTCTCGGCCGCATACCAGCCCGGGCGGGGCGCCCGCGGCCCTCGCTCCTCGTCCGCTGCCCCGCCCGGCCCGGCCCGGCCCGCTTCCTGCCTCCCGGCCGCGGCCGCCACCTGCCCGCGGGACCCCCGCCGCGGCTTCGCAGACCTGTTTGCCCTTTTTCACCCGCCCCCAACGCCAGCATTTGCCCCCGGGACCGTACTTGCGTTAGAAGTTGGTAACTGTTGTTAAAGCCACTGTTTCTTAAGCATCTCGTACCGGTCTTGCTGAAGAAAGTTAACAGGCCCGAAGGAGCCACCAAGTTACCAACTAGGTGCCAGCCACTTAAAGTAAGGGCAGGAGAGGACAGACAGCTGTTGGGACTGTGGAACCAAGTAATAAAGAACGGTGTCTAACGTATACCCAAATCTAATCAGATATAATTTAATCAGCCCCCTTGTGTATTGTTTGAGAAGTGTTCTATGATGCACAGAATAGCAGCGTATACCAACAAGTGATACTGTGGTTCTCGCACTTGAGCAGCTCTGCTGTTTTACCATTTGAGGGCTATGGATTTGGTACAAGGACATTAGCAGGGATTATGCAAAGATTTGGAGTAGAAATAATAGACGGAAAGCCAAATCCATAATCTACTTCTGGCTCTCCTAACATGGCGCTTCCTACCACCTGCAGTCTGTGGCAGGTGTTGGTGAGGGCTAATATGATTTTAAAAGTCAACCCCATTTCCTCTAATTAATAAACTCTTGTGAAAGTTTTACATTTTAAACTTGAGAACAATAGTAAGGAAGGTCATTACCTCTGCTCTGTTTTAACAACCTTAGCAGCCTTCAGTCCCTGACTGGCCTTGCTGCCTCCCTCCCTCTCAATCTCTTAAAGCCTTAGCTCTTCCTGGGAATCTGCTTAGACCTCCTTCCTAATTTGTCTTCTCTGAGCTCTGATAATTAAACCATCATCGAACATCTTAGAATTAAATTTAATTTTTCAGTATCATCCTGTATGCTACCCATTTTGCACAGTATTCTCCTCCTATATTGTCAGTGAGCCCGCACTTGCATTCACCTGCGCACCTTTTCACCCTTAAACCGACTGTGCTTTCTTTATCCCACCCCTAAGCCACGTGACTGGCTGCCAATCTTTGTGTACGTTTAAAGGTCCTGCCCTTGCTGTCTTCAAAGATGTAAACGTAATTGAAAAACAAAAAAAAAAAACTTTTGTGGAATGAAAACTATTTTAAAAGGGATTTATGGACTTTAAAATTTGTGTGTAAAATACCTAGTAGAAATTTTGCAATTACAGTGCTCATTATAGCATTGTTTGCAATAGTGAAAAATTAAGAAAAACCCAAATACCCAACAGTAGAGAAGCAGGAAAGTAAAAGGTGGATATTCAAATGATGAAATATACACAGTAGCTAAGTGAATAGACTAGCTCTGTACCGTGTGAAAAGATAAATGATTGCAGATAGAATTCAAAACCAATGTGGAGTGAAAAAAAGCAAATTACAGAACTATATATATGCTATGATACCATATTTATAAACAAAATCCCACAGCACCTATATTAATCACATGCTTTATATAAGTATAGACAAAGACTTCAAGAGCACACACCAAACTCATGACAGCTGTTGCCTATGTAGAAGAAAGGAGGAAAATTCAGGAGAAAAAAATGAGGACTTCAACTTTATCTATATAAGTATATACAGATATGTCTTGCTTGCTTTCTCTTATTTAAAAAACTGGTAATCCCAGCACTTTGTGAGACCCATGCAGGAGGATCACTTGAGGCCAGGAGTCCAAGACCAGCCTGGGCAACATAGCGAGACTCCCTCTCTACAAAACATTCAAATAATTAGCCAGGCATGGTGGCACACACCTATAGTCCCAGCTGCTGGAGAGGCTGAGGCAAGAGGATTGCTTGGGCCCAGGAGTTCCAGGTTGCAGGTATGATCCTGACACTTCTTTCCAGCCTGGGCAACAGAGCAAGACCCTGTCTCATAAAAAAATAAATAACGATTAGGCCGGGCGCGGTGGCTCACGCCTGTAATCCTAGCACTCTGGGAGGCCGAGGCGGGTGGATCGCTCGAGGTCAGGAATTCGAGACCAGCCTGAGCAAGAGCGAGACCGCGTCTCTACCAAAAATACAAAGAAATTATATGGACATCTAAAAATATATATAGAAAAATTAGCCGGCATGGTGGCGCATGCCTGTAGTCCCAGCTACTCGGAAGGCTGAGGCAGTAGGATCGCTTAAGCCCAGGGTTTGAGGTTGCTGTGAGCTAGGCTGATGTCACGGCACTCACTCTAGCCCAGGCAACAAAGCGAGACTCTATCTCAAAAAAAAAAAAAAAAATTAAAAGCTGAAGCAAAACTGTCAAAAATCTTAAAAGTTGTTGATTCTGGGTGGTTGGGTTCAATAATGTGTGCTATATTATTCTTTGTGTATTTTTTTAAAGACATTTTTAAAATTTTTTCAAATATATATATGTTTCTATTCTCAGACATAAATTGGAAACAAGTAGGTTTCCAAGATAGGGGCTTGGTTGAGGAAACTGTGATACACTCATGTGGGGGAATGTTATGATTAATGATTTGGTGGGCCGGACCCAGTGGCTCACACCTGTAATCCTAGCACTCCAGGAGGCCGAGGCAGGAGGATTGGTTGAGCTCAGGAGTTCAAGACCAGCCCGAGCAAGACTGAGACACCCCCACCCCCCCACCCCCGTCTCTACTAAAAATAGAAAAAATTAGCTGGGCATGGTGGCCCGCATCTGTAGTCCCAGCTACTCGGGAGGCTGAGGCAGGAGGATTGCTTGAGCCCAGGAGTCTGAGGTTGCTGTGAGCTAGGCTGATGCCAAGGCACTCTAGCCTACACAACAGAGAGAGACTCTGTCTCAACAACAACAAAAAAAAAATTAAAAAATAAAAAGTGATCTTGTGGCTTTGTGTTTATTGACATGGACTCATTTGTTCCTTCTGGGGTGGTGGTGGTGGTGGCTGTGTGTGTATTTGTAAGCGTCTGCCATGAGCTGTGTGCTGAACAAGACACGGGGGATAAAATGGTGAGCAAAACAAGCTTTGTCTGCCGTGGAGCTTACAGCCTGGTGGGTGTGTTCAAGGAAAAAAACAGGACAAAATAGAATCAGTAATTTTATGAAGCAATGTAAGTTTATTGTGTGTATATATATATATATATATAATAAACTACACATTTTTTTTTAAACTTTCAAAGTCCAGAAGATTATACAGCCAAATGTTGAAATGGTAGTCTCTGGGTGTAGGGTAGTGATTCCAGGTGATTTTTGTCTTATAATTCCTGATGCTTCTATGGTAAGAGAGTTAACAACAAAATTTTTTTGATTTATCACCTACATAAGTACATCTACGTAAGTATCCAGCTGAGAAAGGGAGAAAAAGAGACACAAAAGGCCAGCTAAGCAAAGAGCCTACAATAGTGGCAAAATTGCAGTATATAAATGTGTACTTGTCCTTACCCTATACCAGGTGTTGCTCTAAATTTGTGTGTTATTTAATCCTCAAAGGCCGGGTGCGGTGGCTCAGGCCTGTAATCCTAGCACTCTGGGAGGTCGAGGCAGGTGGATCATTTGAGCTCAGGAGTTCGAGACCACCCTGAGCAATGAGCGAGACCCCGTCTCTACTAAAAACTGGAAAGAAATTATCTTGACAACTAAAAATATATATAAAAAATTAGCCGGACATGGTGGCACATGCCTGTAGTCCCAGCTACTCGGGAGGCTGAGGCAGGAGGATCGCTTGAGCTCAGGAGTTTGAGGTTGCTGTGAGGTAGGCTGATGCCATGGCACTCTACACCCTGGGCAACAGAGTGAGACTCTGTCTCACAAAAAAATAAAAATTAAAAAAATCAAAACAACCATGTTATTAACCCCATTTTATAGAAGAGGATCCTGAAATGCGGACAGCCCAAGTAATGTGCCCAAGATCAAAGAGCTAAGATTCAAACCTTTGTAGCTCTAACTCTAGAACTTGGAAGCACTGAATTATGAGGCCCTCTCCAGGTAATCTCAAAAAGTCCTGATTACAGTGTACTTATAAATAAGGAAACTGAAACCAAATTAACTCCCCTTAGACTTTATCTGACGGAAGAGGAATGGACTTTGGGAAGTAAGGAAGAGGGGAGCTCAAAGACCAGTGTCTCCAGCCTCAGCCAGAGCAGAGACAGATCACAGGCCTGGCAGATGCGGGGACTCCATTTGCCAGTGAGGCCCTGCAGTCCCGGGCCAAGAGGGTTGGGGTTCTCCCCGAGGCCTCTGTAGAACATCCCCTGAGACTACCCCACCCCCACCTTGGCTCTGAGTGCAAGAACCCGATTATTGGCTCAGCCTCTTCATACCTTAGTGCCTGGAGCATAGGCTCTGGTCTTTCGACATACTTCTTGGCTTTTGGAAAGAAAAAGCCTCCTTGTTTATAACCAGTGTGGAGGAGACTTAGCAAATCTGCCTAACTGCAGAAGAATGTTCTCTATGGGCAGTTGCAGAAAAGTAGAGTAGGGTCAGATGATGAAAGGCCTAGAAAATCAGGAAGAAGGTATGGTACTCTGATTTGTTCCATTTGTTTTGGAACTGTTTTATACCCAAATGCAGTATTTTGTCTCTTTAGATCATAAATTCTTCAGGAACAAGGACCATATTCTCCCCCCAAAACTGTATATAAAGAACCTAACTGCTAAATTGAATGTATTGACTGCACTTTTACTTTTTATTTTTGAGGCAGAGTCCTGTTCTGTTGCCCAGGCTAGAGTGCCATGGCGTCAGCCTAGCTCACAGCAACATCAAATTCTTGGGCTAAAGCAATCCTCTTGCCTCAGCCTCCCGAGTAGCTGGGACTACAGGTGCATACCACCACACTCTGCTAATTTTTCTATTTTTAGTAGAGACGGGGTCTCACTCTTGCTCAGGCTGGTCTTGAACTCCTGAGCTCAAGTGATCCTCCCACCTGGGCCTCCCAGAGTGCTAGGATTACAGGCACGAGCCACCAAGCTCAGCTGACTGTACTTTTAGAAGCTGCTTTAATATGTCAAATGTCAAAGTTTAGAATACCACCTGTTTCTCTAGGTTAGCTAATGAGATCTGGTGCTCCATTTTCCTTTGGAGACTGGTTCTGCAAACTTGTAGAACTTCCAGAGAAAAATTAACAATATCATCTCTTCTAGTTGTAGTCTGTTTCAATGATGAACCTGAACTCTTTTTTTTACTTATTATAATAAAGTATACATAATATGAAATTTGCCTTTTTAACCATTTTTAACTGTACAGTTTAGTGGCATTAAGTACATTCACAATGTTGTGCAACCAATGCCACAATCCATTTCCAGAACAACTTCTTCATCCCAATCTGGAACTCTGTACCTATTAAACAATAACTCCTATTCCCCCTGCCCACTCTTGTCTATTTTTTGAGTGATTTTTGTTGCTGTTAGTTGTTATGAAATAATAAAAAAATATATATTAGTCTGTGCCCCCAGTTCCTGAGACAGATCTCCTAATACCTTTGCAGATAGGGGCCCTAGGAAAATCTTTTATTCTAATATTTGGTCTTTGACCCCAGTTCCTTACACACAGCTCCTAAATCCCTTGGAATTTCCTGGGTGATAGGAGCATCTTTGTCCTAATGAGGTGACTTTTGGTGGGCTCCTGGGGCTGGTCACCAGAAATACTCAGCCACAACTAGAAACGTGGCACTTTCAGCCCCATCCTCCAGGAGGGGAAGAGGGGCTGAAAACTGATAGCGATGAAGCCCATAAACATCCTGATCTACGGTGCTTTGGGAGCTTCCGGGTTGACAAGGCATCTGCGTGCTGGGAGGGTGGTGCACTCTCCATGGGGACAGGAAACCCTGTACTCAGGACTCTTCCACACCTATGTACCTCTTCACCTGGCTGTTGTTCCTCTGTATCCCTTATAATATTTGTTGTTAATATAATAAACCAATAAATATAAGTGCTTCCTTGAGTTTTGCAAGCCATCCTAGCAAACTAATGGAACCTAAGGAGAAGTAGTGACAGCCCTGATTTATAGCCAGTTGGTCAGAAGTATAGGTGACAACTGATTACTTGGGATTGGCATCCAAGTGGGGGCAGTCTTTTTTTTTTTTTTTTGAGACAGAGTCTTGCTCTGTCACCCTGGGTAGAATGCTGGTAGAGGTAGCTCACTGCAACCTCCAACTCCTGAGCTCAAGCAATCTTCTTGCCTCAGCATCCGAGTAGCTGGGACTACAGGCTCGAGCCACGTCACCTGGCTTATTTTTCTATTTTTAGTAGAGATGTGGTCTCGGTCTTGCTCAGGCTACTCTCGAACTCCTGAGCTCAAGTGATCCTCCTACCTCGGCCTCCCAGAGTGCTGGGATTATAGTCGTGAGCCACCAAGTCTGGTCAGTGGGGTTAGTCCTGTAGGACTAAGTCCTTAACCTGTGGGGTCTGCACTAACTTCAGGTAGACAGTGTCAGAATTGAGTTGAATTATTATAGGACACCTAATTGGTGTCACATAGAGAACTACTTGATGTATGGGGGGAACCCACATTTTGGTGACGTTGAGTGTGTATGTAGAAGGAAAAACTTTTTTTTCCCTTCACTTGGTTTTTTCCTTTGGAGTTGTTTTGTCTCTGTTAGGTAATTAGCTACTTTTTTCCTCTGCTATCAAGATTCCAGCCATTAGTAATATATTATACCTTATTAATTTTCAGCTTTTAATCTGCTGTTAGCTAAGAAACTGCTTAGCTTATCAAAATTGTATGTAAAGTAAAAGCTAATAGCACTTCTTATCCCTAAAACCATTTTCTATGCAGAGAACAAGGACTTTGTGACACTATTTCAACTATCAGAAAACCTCAGTTCCTGGACATTTCCCACAGAGTTTATATCGTTAGAAGTCAGACTTATGGAAGGGTGGAGTATTACTATTTTTAAGAGAGTTATAAATAAATAGTAGATGAATAACTAGAACTTTTTTATATCTTGTATTTTTTAAAAGCCTTTATTTAACAGATTCCACCATCAGTTTTCTTTTTAAATTTGAATTTAATTTCATTTTAAAAATTGTGGTAAAATCCACATAACATAAAATTTACCATCTAAACCATTTTTAAGCATATGAATTTTTATTTTTTACAATAATGAAAACAATTGGGATACCAGAGGGGGAAATCCCCAGTATTAAATTTCAATTCTTACGTGCATTTTCCAATATTAAAATCATGAGAGAGCCCTGCTTCCCTCTCCCACCTCCTACCTCCCCTGACTCTCCCCCACCAAAAAAAAAATCATGAGAGAGTAAACTTTTCTCTGATTTTTTTTACTATTAGCAATTTGGAAAACAGAATCTCCTGGAAAATTTGGCAACAGCCTCTAACGCATAGTTAGGGGGAGACCTAGGGTCACAGCAACCTTCTAGGGTGGCCACCTGCCAGTTGCCGCAGACCTGGCTTTCCAGCCACCTCCAGGGACACCAAGCATAGCCTCATTCTCTGAATAGCCACTCTGCTTCTCAGATGAGTAATGAAGTATGTGGTTGCATAAGTCAGAATTGCTCAATAACTTGAGAAGGTTCATTCCCAGAAGAGCTCAAAGAAACACCGTGAAGATACAAATCACATTCTGCATTTTAAGAATTCTTATGTTGACACCTTACATTGAGAGAAGAATTGCCAAAACAAATTTCTTTTCTGACCACATGCTGTAAGCATACTCTATGTTGAGTAAGCTATGACAGCAACGCCGGCTATTTACTTATTTCTCATTACATTTATAGTTGGCTACAACTTCTATGTCATTTGCAGACATGAGCAGAATGCTGTTGTGTCTATAATTGAAAGAAAAATCCCATTGAAAAGGTGAAGTTTTAATTGTGTATGCTCCAAAATCTTCCATTCACATTTTTAATCTAATCTTCCGCAGTAAACATTGGTAAAATTTGCTTTAGGAACAACAGTATAAAGCCCAAACTCGTCTCAATAAAACAAATTTCTATAACAAAATTAACATTTTTAAAGTTATTTGAGCTAATCGAAACATCTGAGCTAATCTAAATTGACAATAAATATTTAATTGTGTAATTGTAAAGGAAACCTTTTCATGATCTGTTTTTAACTTTGAATTGAAAATTACTCAATGCTGTGTGTGTGAAAACTAAAAAAAAAATTACTAAATTTTGTTTGGGTTGTTATTTTACAGTTGCTGTTAAAACCAGGTATTTTGCTTTATCAGCCAGATCTGAAAGAGAAAAACTGAGTGCATCTTTGGATACTGCATAAATGGGCTTTGATACTGAAAACCACGGTGAGATTACGATAAAGTGATTCACCTGCAGAAGTGGAAGCCAGCCAGGGACAAAGAGGCTGCCAAATTTCAGAGCGCAGAGGGAAATCTACACAAATCAGGAAACAATCTTTGCAGATGGTATTTGATAATTGGTAACCCCAGGCCAAGAAGAGTTTCTGGGTTTGAGGCTGGACTCGAAATATGTCCCCGAGCTAACACCCTTCAGAAAGACCGAGGTGGGAGGAAGAACTAACGTTTGAGGTAAAGATACTTGGAAGGGAAAAGGGCAGAAACGAAGTCACAGGGAAAGCCTGGTATTTGAGGCATGCAGAGAATGGATCTCAGAGAGAGCAGGGAGGTTGCTGGAGAAATAGGGACATGAAGTAAACAAGGAAGTGGACAGATGAACGGCATAGCTCTGCGATTATGTGCCATCAAATTCGAGCTTGGGGAGTAGAGGAGCTGGAAAAAATATCTGGGAGGTATCACAGGGGAAGAGAGCAAAACAGCTCAAGTAGAAAGAGGAGACTTGAGGGCTACACCAGGGGACAGCCTCTCACTGCCCAGTTCCCAGAACAAAAGGATGGAGCATGGGATTTTGTCTACCCAGAAAAACAGCTCCAAAGAAAAACAAGATCTTGCTCTGATCAACCTACCCTTTCTCTCTGGCATTTTGCATAAACAGGAATTTTTTTGGTGTCTCCATGGGTAATAAAGTTATAATTTGCATCACAGAATCCCATATTATTTCCACACTTCCAGCCCCTTGCTAGACATTTCCACATGGATGTCCTGACAACCTTTCAAAGCCAAAATGGTCTAAAGTGGAACACCTATGTTCACTCAACAAAGATTTACTGAATGCTGACAATGCAGCAGGCTCGGCGGCCTCCCCACCTCAGTTGTTCAACACAGGGTCACTGGCACCCAGACGTGCTAGGCACCGTGGACAAGACAGTGAAAGTGGACTGGTGCTTACCAGTCCAGTGGGAAAGGTAAGTAATAATCAGATAATGGAAATTTGGGATTGTGATTAATACTACAAAAGAAAGACACATCTCCTAGTGAAAGCCCGCAACAGAGATGTGGCCCGGTCTAAGAGATCAGGGAGCACTTTAGCCGAGGTGGAGACGTGAAAGACGAGAAGCAGCGGCACTCCAGGAGGGAGCCCGCGTGTGGCAGGGCCCCTGCGGGAGGGACGCCCTGCAGCAAGTCACACGCAAAGAGACACCGGAGAGAGCAGGCCACAGGCAGGGCCGAGAGGCGCCGCCGCAGAGCTTTGCCGTCATTTTAGGGATTTTAGTCTTCACAGGAGGAACAATGGGGAGTCATGAAAGGGTCTGACGCAGAGGAGCAAAGTGATGTGATGTGTTTCCAAAAAATCACTCTGATGGATGCGTGGACAATGGGTGGCAGGGAAGGCTGGTGGCCAGAGTGTCGCAGCAGCTGAGGAGAGGCGATGCCGGATGGACCTGGAGGGAAGCGGAGAGGAAATGGGGAAGTAAAGACCGTGAAAAGGTCCCCGGAGGGAGTAGTGGCCCCGAGCGTTCTCACTTCCAGGCCTGGTGGGTGAGGGGGCCGCGCGTTTGTGCTGGAAGGTATCTTTGAGATGGAATAGACGGGAAGCACAGTGGATGGAGATGCCGTGACAGCGGTCCCCAACCTTTTCGGCACCAGGGACGGGTTCCACAGGGTGCGGGGTGGGGGAGGAGAGAGGCGGAGCTCAGGCGGTGATGCGAGTGATGGGGAGTGGGTGCAAATACACACGAAGCTTCGCCCCTGACCCCCTCACCGCCTGCTGTGTGCCCCTCAGCTCCCTTCACCCCCCGAGTTTCCTAAGTTTCGTGGAAGACGATTTTTCCATGGAATGGGGGGTGCGGAGCTCTGTGGCCTAGGGGTGGGGGACCGCAGCATGCAGACGTCTGTTGTGGACACGGATCTGTAGCTCTAAGGAGAAGCCCGATCAGGAGATACAAATTTGTGGGCGGCCTGCACATGTGGGTGGCCGCTGAGGCTGCAGGTGTGGATGAGTTTGCAGGTGGATGGCGGAGAGGGAGGGGAGGGGACTAAAGTTAGGGAAAATGTAACGTTTAATGGCGAACATTAGCAGGAGGAGGGTGCGTCTGCACAGGAAGCAGATAAGCCAGCAGGAAAGTGTGGTTTCACAGAGACAAAGGGAAGAGTGTTTCAAGAAGGGAGGGATGGACAAAGAGATCTGCTACGAAAAGGTCAAGTCACATGACAGCCGAAAAAACGTCCATGAGATTTAGAGACGTGGTGGCCATCGGAACCTTAGCCAGAGCTGTGGGCAGCCTGCGGGGAGGAGAAGCTGGGGCAGAGGGCTGGGATGAGTCCAGGAGAAAAGAGCTCAGAAAACTCTGGAGGAATCAGCTGGGAAGGGGAGGAAAGTGATAAGGTGGTATGTGGAGGAGAATGAGGGTTCACAGGGAAGATATATTTTGAACAGGACAATCATATATTAATATAGATATTATTGCTGCTATCGCAAATTACCACAAGATTAGTGACTTTAAGCAGCACGATTCATTGTCACAGTACTATAGTTCAGAAGCCACCCTCGCCATATGGGGGGGGGACCGGCCTTGGGTAGAGACCACCGCATCCCACCCCCTTTCATTTTTAGACTCACGCAGTCACCCAGTTGGCTCCCTGGTCTGGTTCCTCCTTTGTCCCACCCCTTCTACACAGGTGTAAGCCAGAGGAGTTTCCCTAACACACAGCCTGCCTGGAAACCTTCAGGAGCTCCATCACCCACTGACCAAAGCCTACACCTAGACTCTTTGATATTTGATGTGATAGAGTGAAAACCTGTTTTTCCGGTATTCTTTTGCCTCTTTCCCTCTGTGTGTCTGTGCCCAGGGCTGTGTCCTAGGCACCTAGTCCAATGCGATGGCTGTTTTCTGAGGAGGATCTGTCCCCACACCCTGCTTGTGCCTTTCCAGGCCTGGATGTCCTCTCCCCAGTTCCTCTCCGGTTGAAATCCTTTGCATTTGTGGTAGGCAGAATAATACCGCCCACCACTGTGCCGCCAAGATATCCACCCCTGAACCTGTGAACATATTACCTGACTTGGCAAAGGGGGCATTGCAGATGCGATTACGGTCACAGACCTTGAGATGGGGACATGATCCTGAATTATTCAGGTGGGGCCCAGTGTAGTCAAATGGGTTCTTAAAAGTAGAAGGCGGCAGGCTGGTTGTGGTGGCTCATGCCCGTAATCCTAACACTTTGGAAGGCTGAGGCGGGAGGATTGGTTGAGGCCAGGAGTTGGAGACCAGCCTGAGCAACATAGTGAGACCACATACGTCTCCACAAAAAATAGAAAAATTAGCTGGCTATGATGGCTCGCACCTGTAGTCCCAGCTACTCGGGAGGCTGAGGCAGGAGGATCACTTGAGCCCAGGAGTTTGAGGTTGCTGTGAGCTACGATGATGCCACTGCACTCCAGCCTGGGCAACAGAGGAAGACCCTGTCTCCAAAAAAAAAAAAAAAAAAATAGAAGGCAGAAGGGAGGCAGAGAGAGGTGACAGTATGAGAAGACTGATTTTGAAGATGGAGACCACAAGCCAAGGAATACAGTGGCCTCCAGAAGTTGGGAACGGTCCTCAATTTACTGCTAGCATGAAAACAGGGGTCTCGGTCCTACAACCACAAAGATCTGAGTTAGGCCAAGAACCCAGGTGAGCAGGAACAGACCCTCCCCTGGATCCTCCAGAAAGGAGCGCAGCTCTGCCAACTCCTTGGTGTTAGCCCAGAGAGATCCATGTTGCACTCCTGACTGCCTGGACTAGGAGATGGTAAAGTTGTGTTGCTTTAAGCCACGAAGTTTGTGGTGTGGTAGCGCCCCCATCCACAGTTTCACTTTTCACAGTTTCCGTTACCTGTCATCAACCAACTTCCAAAAATAGGTTACAGAGCAATAAGAGATTTCGAGAGAAAGACCCCAGTCACATAACATTTATTACAGTCTATAGTTATAATTGTTCTATTTTGTTATTAGTTATTGTTGTTAATCTCTTACTGTGCCTCACTTATAAATTAAATTTTATCATTGGTATGTGTGAATAGGATAACACAATACAGGATATACAGGGTTTGGTACTATCTGCAGTTTCAGGCATCCACTGGGGGTCTTGGAAGGTATCCCCTGAGGGTAAGAGAGGACCACTGTGTTTGCTACAGCAGTGATAAGAAACTAGCCCACCATTCTCCGTGGCCTGGTGGCCCTGCCCCTATCCAGCATCTCTGAGAAGCTACCCTTGAGGACCTCAGCCAGGAACGACCACTCTGCTTTCATCTGAGCTCCTAGCAACTACACTCGACTTCTGTCCCCGTGAGAAAGGTCTGGTGTGGGCTTATTTGTAGAACTGTCCAGTTCTTTTTTTTTTTTTTTTTTGAGACAGATGGCATCAGCCTAGTCACAGCAACCTCAAACTCCTGAGCTCAATCCTCCTGCCTCAGCCTCCCCAGTAGCTGGGACCACAGGTGCGTACCACCAAGCCCAGCTAATTTTTTCTATTTTTAGTAGAGACAGGATCTTGATCTTGCTCAGGCTGGCCTCGAACTCCTGACCTCAAGCAATCCTCCCACCTCAGCCTCCCAGAGTGCTAGGATTATAGGCATGAGCCACCGCGCCTGGCCGACATGTCCAGTTCTATTAAAGTTTTAGCTCCTTGAGGCCAGGGGTTAGGATTTATGTGGGTATGGGAGCTGCTGCAGCATTTCCAAACCCTTGCCTAGTACATAGAAGCCACTCAATAAATTTCTTTTTATAGAAACAAATGAACAAATGGAAGTCCCCATAAAGATGGCAGAAACAAAATAACCACAATAAGTGTACCCTTTCTCGTCTCTTTTCCCTCAGGTTGGCTATTACTATCTTAACTCTGAAATTAGAAGCCATTTCTTTACTGTCTATTGTCTGTGACCCAAAAACTATTTGATACTTCCTGTTAACAGTAAATAATATTCTTGTCACGTAATTAATTAGTTATATTTCATGCCCTTCCAAAGAAGAGGACCTTAGGACTTTAGGGAATTAATAATAAATAAGAATGGATAAAGAGACACTTCTACCTGCAAATGGCTGCTGACAACTGAAGTGTTCTTTTTATTATTAATAATACTGCTGATAATAAAAGTTATGTTCACTCCAAGCAGGATGTGGCTTACTTATGAATGCCAAAGTCTGCATTTTAATTTTTCTCTTCCAGGGCAGAATTATGGTCATAGGAGGAATAGGATGGTGAATTTAAGTTGTATTTCTACTTAGAAAGAGAAAAATAGGTTAAAAAAGAAAAGATTGCCCCCAGACTCAAGGGCAAGTTTATATCCATATATACTAAACAAATACTATGACGATAACAACACATAAAGTACAATTCTACACTACTAAAAATTCACAGATACGAAGCTATGTTGTGCAAATAATATGAAAGCATAAAGCAAGATTTAAACACTAGGCATGATTGCTCACTTAACAATGAAAGCTTGAATTTCACAGATCCCAGAACTAGAAACTTGAGAAGTCAAGGCAAAAGGAAAATATTTTTTAAACAGTTGAAATTATGCTAAAAAATCACAACCCAGAGTTAAACTACTGGATGGATTTTCTGTGGAGAAATCAGCTGTCACAGATGTTCTTCCCAGGCCGCTGCTGGTTTCTGAGCATCCATGGCCCCTCCCTGCTGGCCTTCCATCTGACAAACCGTGTTCTGCTTATTTTTCAGAACATATATGAGTTGAAGATCTCTCTAATGACTGTAATTATTCAAACGTTGAATGCGTTTTGCTGGAGAAATCTGGCTAGAGAGGAAAGAGGTGGCAGGAAAACAGGGAGAACCAAGCAGCGCAACTGGAGAAGCTGAGTAGGCACAAGCAGGGAGGGGGAGCCAAGCACCCAGCAGGGAAAAACCTGGGAAATTGGGGCTCCTGCGACAGAGAGGACTGTTGGCTTGCAGCACCCTATCGCTGTAGAATTGTTCTTGTCAGTAGATTCCTCAATTTCCTTCTCCAGTTTAATTTTTAAAATAACTGGGTACAATTAAAAATAGTGTAGGATCACATAGGCTCCTAAGCCCAGTTCCTTTTTATCTGTGTGCTATAAGAGCAGGGACCTTTTTTTTTTTTTTTTTTTTTATTTTGAGACAGAGTCTCTCTTTGTTGCTCGGGCTAGAGTGAGTGCCGTGGCGTCAGCCTAACTCACAGCAACCTCAAACGCCTGGGCTTAAGCGATCCTACTGCCTCAGCCTCCCGAGTAGCTGGGACTACAGGCATGCGCCACCATGCCCAGCTAATTTTTTCTATATATAGTTTAGTTGGCCAGATAATTTCTTTCTATTTTTAGTAGAGACAGGGTCTCGCTCTTGCTCAGGCTGGTCTCAAACTCCTGACCTTGAGCGATCCACCTGCCTCGGCCTCCCAGAGTGCTAGGATTACAGGTGTGAGCCACCGCGCCCGGCCGACCTTTTTTTTTTTTTTTAGAGACAGGTCTTGCTCTGTTGCCCAGGCCGAAATGCAGTGGTGTGATCATAGCTCACTACAGCCTCAAACTCCTGAGCTCAAGCGATCCTCCTGACTCAGCCTCCTGAGGTGCACCACCACGCCCAGCTAATTTTTCTTTGTGGAGATGGGGTCTTGCTATGTTGCCCAGACTGGTCTTGAACTCCTGGCCTCAAGTGATCCTCCCACCCTGGCCTCCCAAAGTGCTGGGATTACAGGCGTGCCTGGCCAAAGCAGGGACTTTGCAACTATCCTTTGCACCCTGGTGTCATTCTCATGGAGGGTAATGCCACATCACCACACCCCCAAGTGCAGGGCTGGTTGTTGGCACGGTCACCTCATGAAACGATGTCTGAGCCCTCCTTCCTCCTGTCTGTCCACCTCATTCTGGACTACATTTCTCTGTTAACTAATAACCATCGGTATTCGTATTTTATAGGGAGCCACAAGAAATGTAAAGGCTGCAAGATTCAAAGGACTGAATCTCTTCAGGTGGAATTTCAGGAATTATAAGTACTTTTTCTTTCCTTCATTCATTTATTCACTACATATGTACTGAATTCGAGGCAGAGCACTAGGCGTTGAGACCACGATGGTAGGTAAACGTAGAGATGACCCTGTTGTCCTAGAACTTACAGTTTGCAGAAAATGGACATAAATAAAATAATTAAAAAAACAGATGTTTGGTTAGAAACAGTCTGAAGTGCCACACCCTCTGATTCCCCTACCAGAGATACCCACCGACCCAGTGGGCCAGGATGGGGGACAGTCAGGACTGGTCTTCCTGCAGGAATGACAGCTGAGAGTGGCAGGGTGGGGGTGTCAGGTGGCATTCCAGGCAGGGTGACTGGGGGATTTTCAGAGAAGGGGAAGGCTAGGCAGGAGCCCGAATCAGCTCTCTCAGATGCAGTGTGAACATTTTAGCCAGTCTGCTCTTGCTGGACAGCCCCCATTTTTTTGCCCCAAAAAATCCTGCTTGGTGGCACTGATGGGAGTGATTTAGGGCCACAATCTGGTTGGACAAGGGGTAGGGACTTGTCCCAAGCTGCTTTTGCAGAGCCAGCAGTGACGTTTTCACCTGGGTCATATGTTTCGCTGGACAGGCTGCAGGCCATGTTGGTGACCCACACCGCCCTCAGTCACCCATCAGCCCCACCTGGGCAGGGCCTCAGCCAGGGCCACTTCCCCACCAGGCCAGCGTCCGGGGCTTAGGATGCTTTCAGGGGCCCACGGAAATGTTTTCAGTTTTGTTTGCTCCAAAATCAGAAGAAAAAAGCAAAGGTAATAACAATGACTAAATCCAGTCTGGATTACATTTGCCTTTATCCACAGCTGTAGTTATCACTTTCGTTTCTACAGAGGAAGGACCCATGGAGGCCACGCTCACCACACAGGCCTGGGAAGTGCAGGCAGCAGGGGGAGTGACACAGGCTGAGCAGTGCTGGAGGCTGGAAGGCTCAGAGACTGTGGGGGCAGGTGGAGCCAAGGGCAGCAGGGCCAGGCCTTGTGGGAAGGGTAAGGATGTGAGATGTCATCTACGTAAAAGCAATGGAAGTCACTGGAAGGGTTTACACTGGGCATGACATGATGCTATAAAGAGCACTCTGGCCACTGGATGAGGGCAGACAGGGCTGGGAGGCAAGAGCTGTCAGGCTGCCATGTGGTGCAGAAGTGAGAGATGAGATGACGGAGGTGAGAGAAGACAGGGGTGAGAGATGATGGAGGTTAGAAATGACGGGGGTGAGATGATGGAGATGAGAGATGAGATGACGG
>CM052445.1:2516035-2530319 GCA_028533085.1 Varecia variegata
GATGATGGAGGTGAGAGATTATGGAGGTGAGAGGTGAGATGATGGAGGTAAGAGATGATGGGGGTGAGAGATGATGGAGGTGAGAGATGAGATGATGGAGGTGAGAGATGATGGGGGTGAGAGATGATGGAGGTTGAGAGATGAGATGATGGAGGTGAGAGATGAGATGATGGAGGTGAGAGATGATGGAGGTGAGAGGTGAGATGATGGAGGTGAGAGATGATGGGGGTGAGAGATGATGGGGGTGAGAGGTGAGATGATGGAGGTGAGAGATGATGGGGCAAGAGATGATGGAGGTGAGAGGTGAGATGATGGAGGTGAGAGATGATAGGGGTGAGAGATGATGGGGTTCATCAGAGCTGGACTGTGCTAGTCAGCTGGGGCTACCTGACAAAATACCACCAACTGAGGGGCTTAAACAACAGAGATTTATTCTCTGGCACTTGTGGAGGCCAGACATTCAAAATCGAGGTGTCAGCAGGGCTGGTTCCTCCAAGGCTGAGGGGGAGAGTCTGTCCCAGGCCTCTCTCCGAGCTCAGGCCTCCTGGTTGCCTCAGGCTTCCATCCGTTGGCTTGTCGGTGGCCGTCTTCGCCCTGAGTTTCTTCACTTCATTTTCCCTCTGAATGTGTCTGTGTCAAATTTCCCCTTTTAATCAGGCCACCAGTGACACAGGATTAGGACCCACCTTAATGACCTCACTTCACCTCAGTTACCTCTGCAAGGACCCTGTCCCCAAATAAGGTCACACTCTGAGGTACTGAGGGTTGGGACCCCAGCATATGAATTTTGGAAGAACACAACTAACAAGGGGTCAGCAAACTACAGCCCATGGGCCAAAGCTAGCCCATCTCCTGATGGTATACGGCCTGTGGGCTAAGAATGGGGGATCCATTTTAAAATCACTGGGAGAAAAGATCTAAAGAATAATATTTTATGACTCATGAAAGTTATGTGCAATCCGTATTTCAGTGTTTGTGAATAAAGCTACACTCGTTCATTTACATATCATCTGTGGCTGCTTTCTCCCTGCGACAGAGAGGGCAGTTGGCCTGCAAAACCTAAATGTTTGCTACCTGCCCTTTACAGGAAAAGTTTGCCAAACCCTGCCCTAGAGCCGTGGCGGTGGGCACGGAAAAACGAGATGGATGGGAGAGCTATTGGAAGGCAAGTTCCAAAAAACTGGGCATTGGTGGAGGCAGGAGAGGGACAAGGACAGAGCAACGACTCCTGCTTTCTGGTACCCCCTTCTCCCATATCGCCATATAGCCCAGGGTGTGTACATGCCAACAAGGACCGGCCAGCCAAGTAATATGAACTCTTGTTTAGATGTGGGTACAAAATGTTTGCAAATTCAATTTTTGTGAAAATGCCATGCTGGGAAACAAGCCCCTCGTGGAAACCAGATTCAGGCCCACCTGCCGATTCACCTCTCCGCGCGGCTGCTGAGGCTGATAGCTGGAAGCCAGTCAGACTGAAGGGTGAAAGCTGGAGCCTCCCAGCTGTTAAACCCCAGCGTCACCAGGTGTGCCCACCTTCCCTTCTGAAGGCCCTCGAGACGCAGCCCTGGGTCTTTGCCCACCCCCTCGGAGTTGCTTGGTTCCCGGGCCCAGCTCTCCTGTCCCTCGAACCCGCCTCAGCCCTCCTGCACACCGGCCTGGGCACGGCGGATTGCAAGGAGAGAGGGGCAAGCCAGCCTCCCCTCCGCAAAGCTCTCTGCAGGTGCAGGAGGCGCCAGGGCTGGGGCCACCCAGACTCTGAGCAGAGAGAATGGACAGATGAGACATCAGAGGAACTTGAGACCATGAAGCCGTTCAAATGTAAATGGTTATTTCCCAACAACTTCCCTGGACCTCTGTCTGTCTGTGCGGGCCACCCACCTTGGACACATGCTGAGGACGATGGACACAGACTGCAGGGTGGCCGTGGATGCCGCATGTACGCAGAGGTGCTACCCAGGGAGCCTCCGCCCGCAGGAACCTCTCCCAGGCTCTTCTCAGGCCATCTCTGCTGGACGCTCCTTTGAGGCTCCTGGAAAAAGGGGTCCAGATGAGTGAATAAGTGAAGGTGGGGAAGAAGGAGAGAGGCCCCACCTCACTACTGGGATTCTCTTAGTCCTGATTCCATCCTCAGCACCTAGAACAGGGCCTGGCAAGGAGGAAGTGATCAATAAATGTGATAGAACAATTGCCATTAACTGCTTTCTAAAGGACCAACCGGGCAAGTACGATGAACTCGGGGTTACGTCAGGTGCCCAGGAATGCCGTCTACATGGTGTGCTTCTATTTGTTTTCCATGTGGTTTGGATCCTTAATGCTTTTTCCCACTCATTTCTCTGAAAGCTCCCATCGCTCTCATGTTAAAACACTGCCCGTCCTGCCACCTCCCCAGGAACCCTTTCCTGATCTGGAGTGGCAAAACATGTGACCTCTGGCCCGGGAAGCAGCCCAGTGTCTGGGAAAGACCCCACTTTGGAGCCATATCTGGTCAGTTGTGAGATCCTAACCAAGTTTCTTAAAACTTTCCAAAGGCTTGGTTTTCTCATTGGAAAGCAGGGATTCATTTCTGTTTCTTAGTGATACGAGGACCAAATGAGATAATGTATGTGAAGTCCCTGGCATGTGGTGGGTGCTTGTTGAATAAATAGACTTTTTATCCAAGGAAAAATTGGGAAGAGCTGGAGCTTACCAAATAGCAATAGAGTGAAAAGAATATTCTAGAAAGGTGGATAAAGCCAATCATCTTTCTGTGAATTTTCAGTCTAATGAATCAAATTACTAACATCAGATTTGGGAAGGGAAATGGATTTCTCCAGAAGGTAATGGTACCATATGCTACCAATTACAGCCTATAGTTGTGCATTCTTAGGAATTGTGAACAGAACATCCACAAAAGGCATTTATGATGATTATAAGTAAAGCACAATTGTGACAAACATCCTGTTGGTTTTGAATAGTTTTTTTTTAAAAAATAAAACTATTTAGCTATATTAAATTCTACATGCTGTACATGCCAAAAATCTAAAAGAATTCGGGGACTTTGAATGGAATTTCCCTAACCTTAGGAAGGAACACCACAAGTCGCACATCATAACTGCCAACTGTGGAATTAATTCTAAGCCATTTTAAGGCCTGACAAGTATTTTGTTTGGCGAGAATAGGGCAACGTGTTACGGAGGATCTCTTGAAATTCCACATTCTGGTTCAGGAATAATCCTAGTTTTTCTTTAACACTATTGTACAAAAAGAAGAAACAGGATTTACAGGTTAGACTGGAAATACACAGAAGATAACTTTGAACTTGTTGACATCCCATAGTTTATGTCACCACTTCACCCTTGTTGGAGGTTTGTTTTTACATTCATCACAGAATTAGCTGAGTTGATCAAAGTCATGTCCTATCCTTTGTCAAGAAACTCCCCCCCCCCCACACACACACACGCACACGCGGGTGTGCACACACACAAATGTGACGGCCTCACTGTCAGCTGGAAGAGAGGCGAGAGGCACCCAGACCCGCAGCTCCCCACAGCACACTCTGAGGCAACACCCTGTTGGGTCAGTTCACACACCCAACGGAATGTGTCACTGAAAAACTCTCAGAATGCAGGAAATTGAGACTATGTGTGAAGAGAAATGGTCAAATGATTTCAATTCCTTCCTCACACCATGGGAATACTCAGAGGAATTTGCTCTTTCACTTCCAGGAACAATTCTCCTATCTAACGGGCAATGTTGCAAATGCCAAATGGGCTGACCCAGGACAAATGCCAGTCCGAGGGGCTCAGCCCTGAAAATTCCCTGGCAGTGCTGGACGTTAATTTGCAGTGAAGTCATTACACTCGAGTTTTACAAAAAAAACACAACTGACAAAACACTGATGTATGAGCTTTCATTTGTGTGAAAAACAAGCACTTGTCTGCTCAGCTGAAAATGAATTTCATGTTTAAAATTGTGTTCACGGCTCCGTGCTAAGCGCTAAGCATAAATCCGGGCAACGCGTGGTCAGTAAGGCAGCCGTGGGGTGGCAGCTGTCCCACCCTCCTCGGCTCCTAGTCACTATCTTTTCTAAGATGCCCAGACCTATGTTTCTGTGGGTGTGCTATTTAGTACGACTGGCCAGGACTGGATGCCAGGCAGTACCGGCTATTGAGCACTTTGTGCCTAGGAGCTGTGAAGAGAATGCATCGAATAGACTGACGGAGGGAGCCCCACACAGAGGAGAAAGAATGGCAGGAAGCTTTTTATAGAGCAGCATAACAACAACCAGCTCCAAGCAATACACAAACAAAGCACAGCCTTAAGTGCTCAGAGGGTATCTTACAGAAATTCAGCATTCAGCTGAAATCCGAAGGTCAAACTGGGCCAGCTGTGGAGAGAACACAAAGCAGCACGGGCTTCACTTGGGGAGCGGCCCTGGGGCAGCCCACGTGGTGAGAACACAGGGCTTGGGAACCTGATTTTAAAATAGCACCCAAAAATTGGGCTCAGAGAGCTATAATTTTACCCCCAAAATCTGGAAGGCAGAACTAAATATTTTTTCTTATTGTATTCTAAAAAAACAATCTGCTTTTGTTGAACTATGTATAAGAAACAAAAAAGTCAATTTGTGTGACTCTGCACTGTTAACTGACACTTGCTTTGAAGACCCTTAAACTTGTGGTACTTGATGGTGATAAGACAGAAGTTATCAACAAGTGGAATATTACTTTTAAAACTTGGATTCAATCATTTTTGCTTGGGCTCACAGCCTTTCTTATGGTGGAAGTAGTCTAATTGAGTGGTAAACTAATGAAATTTAGCATTTCCAAGCAAACAAAATATACAATAAGTCAATATATAAATAACACTGTGCTAAATCACAGGTTTTTATGAAGATGAAGGGGCATCCTTCCTCATGGCTTCTTGAACACAGGCCTGGTTTGCCAAAGCACCAGGGTGATGAAAAGCTGGAGTGTATCCCAGGCCGGGATAAGAGAAGCCCTGTTCCTTTTCAATTCACAGACGGGGGCAGGAATCTTCAAACACTTCTGTCTGCGGGGATAGTCTGGGGAGCTTGTTAAAAAAGCAGATTTCTTAATCACTGATCCCAGAGATTCTGAGTCCAAAACCTGTGATGGCTCCAGGCATGTTCATTTTGTTTTCAGTGAAAAATTTAAAACCTTCACAAAAAGTAAAGAGATTAGTATAATGAACCCCCATGTTCCCATCCCCCAGCTTCAATAATGAACAACTCACGGCATGTCTTGTTTCATCTACGCTTCTTGCCTGCCTCTGCCATTCCATTATTCTAAAGTAAATCCCAGACATCTTTTTTTTCTGTAAATTTTCCGTATTTATCTCTAAAAATAAGAACATTTAAAAAAGGTACCCAGATTTAAAAGGAAGAAGTAAAATTATATTTATTTGCAGACGACATGATCTTATATGCAGAAAACCTAAAATAGACACACACACACACACAAACACACACACACACCTGTTAGACTTAATAAATGAATTCAGCCAGCCGGGCGCGATGGCTAACGCCTGTAATCCTGGCACTCTGGGAGGCCAAGGCGGGTGGATCGCTCAAGGTCAGGAGTTCGAGACCAGCCTGAGCAAAAGCGAGACCCCCGTCTCTACTAAAAATAGAAAGAAATTATCTGGCCAACTAAAATATATATAGAAAAAATTAGCCGGGATTGGCGCATGCCTGTGGTCCCAGCTACTCGGGAGGCTGAGGCAGTAGGATCGCTTGAGCCCAGGAGTTTGAGGTTGCTGTGAGCTAGGCTGACGCCAGGGCACTCACTCTAGCCCGGGCAACAAAGCGAGAGTCTGTCTCAATAAATGAATGAATGAATGAATGAATGAATTCAGCCAAGTAGCAGGGTACAAAAAGCAATAAACAAAAACCAATTGTATTTCCATATACTAGCAATAAACAATCTTGTCTTGGCCCATTTTATGTTGCTATAACAGAATACCTGAGACTGGATAATTTATAAAGGAAACGGGTTTATTTAGCTTATGGTTCTGAAAGGCTGGAAAGTTTAAGGGCATGGTGCTGGCTTCTGGCGAGGGCTGTCGTGCTGTGCCATAGCCTGGCAGAAGGTCAAAGGGAGCAAGCGTGCATGAAGAAGGGACCAAACAGGACAAGGAACGCCATTTTATAACACTCACTCTTATGGGAACTAACCCATTCTTGTGAGAGCTAGAACTCACTCATCCCCAGGAAATGGCACCAACCAGTTTTCAAAATAATAAGTTGCTTCTCCAGCATTCTGTAAAAGTGACCCATGAGTTGTTTGTTTTCAGTATCACTTGAACGTATGGATTTAAACAAATCTTGGTGTGTTTCTATCCTCACACTGCCCCATTTTGATGAGTGCGTGCTGCTTCATGTTGGCTCCCACGGCCTTTTGGAGAGCTTTTTTCCTTTCGCATATGACAACATGCTCCAGGTTTATCTTGCACATTATGGAAAGTTTGTTTTAAACAAGGCTCTCTGGTGGCACTCTTAAAGGAAATCAAAGTACCCCAGTTTAGGAATACACAGGTCTAAGTAGTCTGTCCAGCTCCAGCCATGTTGCTAGTCCTTCCTGAGATCATTTAGGTTTTGTCTAAGGACATGCTTGCTGGGTTAAAGGGGATCATACTAGTAGTGGGTGTTACTTAGTGGTGTCAGAGAACACCATAGAATTATAAGGATGAAAGTTCTCACACTTATCTCTCTTTCTCTGGGAAGATATAAATCTACACTTGGCATTAGCAACCCACACCTATGCCAAAGGCGGTATGGCATAGATGATGACGATGATGGTGATGAGGAGGAGGAAAGCGATGATAACAGCTACCTATTATTCTGTGCCTCCTCTGTGCCCATCGCCATGCTAACACCTTTAAAAACATTATTTGCCTTTAATTTTTACATTGGCCCTCTCACAACACCCCATTTTGCACACAAGGCAACAGAGGCCGACATGATCTTTTCTGGCTTCTTAGCAGGCCAAGTGTCTCCAAACAGCCTTCAGGTTCTTCAGGGTCCGAGTGGAGTAAGGCTGGGGAAGCTGGGGAAGGGAAGTGGTCTACAAGGTAAACTACCCCCACAGCACCCCGTTTGCCACTCAAACCCAAGTCCTCCAGTTTGACTGACCTAGGTATTAGGAAGAAGCTGTTGGATATTAAAGGCGTTTGACATGAGGATCCCCGTGGGGCCATTACATTTTAATTCTGAAGTTTGCTGGCTCTTGTAACTCTCTTGTTGACGGGAAGTGTGGGGGATGTATTTTGAAGACCAGGTGCAGCCTACATCATCAGAAGGGGAGTCAGAACCTCCCACCCCATCAGAACACTCCGAGTGGAGGTATCTAGACAATTTTAAAAACTCCTTCAATATCTATGATGATGACTGATTTTTACTTTTCCCTTCATAAGGAAATATGTGATTATAAAAAGCACCTTAGCAAATTGGATTCAATTCAACACTGCCTTCTACCTTGTATGTATGTAGACACGTCATTAATGTTGCTGAATAAATCTGGTTTCTACTGAAATGAAATATGGACAAGAGGAAAGCAAGGTGCAGTATCTGAAATGAATGTGGTAGAAAGTAAAACCCACCACCTCTACAAAAGTTGTTCCCGGAAATAGTGAACGTAAGGCTAAAGGTTACACAGGACACTCTGAACTAAAACCATCCAGTCTAGACTCAAGACATATGGGCAAATGACAGCCACTCAGCAAAAAGATCTCAGAGGGCTTGAGGAATTAGGAATTACAATAGGAATGTTTTTTAAATGGTAATTGCATTTTTCTTTTTTGCTTACCTGTATTTTCTGACTTTCATGAGCGAAGTTTGTCTTTGTGATCAGAAGAAAAACCAACAAAACACCCAAACAAACAATAAACCCTTATTTAAAAAAATTGGAATCAGGGTGACAGTGGGCACTGGGCACACCTGCGGCCATTCCATGTCCTGAAGCCTGACAGCTCTAGGTTCAACCTTCATCCTCTGCCTTCTGAGTGTGTTCTGGGAGTTGAGGGGCAGGAAAGGGTTGGGGGAACTGGAAAGCCAGCTGAGTGGGACCTTTTATGTTTAATGGTTAACAGTGAACAAGTACAGTGGCTAATACCCCTGGCTGTGAGTTTTTAAAATGCCAGTGCTGGGGTCTCCTCCCAGAGGCCCTGGCTCCGTGGTTCTGGGGTGGGGCCCAGACATTATTTGGAGACTCCCCAGGTGAGAGTTATTGTTTAATGGGTACAGAGTTTTTGTTTGTAATGATGGAAAAGTTCTGATATGTGGTGGCGATGGTTGCACAGCATTGTTAGTGTACTTAATGCTACCGAAGAACTGCACACTTAAAGACGGTAAAATGGTAAATTTTATGTTATGTATATTTTACCACAATAAAACAAAAACAAAAACAAAAACCTCCCCAGGTGATCATTCTTTGCAGCCGGGGGGGCGGGACCTGGTTGAGACCTGTGCTTAGTATATGCCAAGTCCTGGGATAAACTCTGCTGAAGATCTTTCTCATCTCAGCCTCAGTGCCACCCACTGACGCAGCTACTCTGTTAAACCCCATTTGGCAGTGAGGAAAATGAGTCTCAGATATTTTAATTTGTCTAACATCTCATGGCTAGGAAGTGGCAAAATCAGGTTTCAAATCCAGATCGAACTCCATTTTTACAAGTCACTACATCAACTGCAATTCTTTTGCCATTAAAATTAATCAGAGAGGACCAGGCATTGTGGTTTATGCCTGTAATCCAAGTACTTTGGGAGGCTGAGGCAAGAGGTTCACTTGATGCCAGGAATTTGAAACCAGCCTGGGCAATATAGAGAGACCATGTCTCTATAAAAATTTTTTTAAAAATAGCTGGGCATGGTTAGTCCCAGCTACTCAGAAGGCTGAGGTGGGAGGATCAACTCAGGAGTTCAAGGGTACAGTGAGCTATGATGGTGCCACTGCACTCCAGCCTGGGTGACAGAGTGAGAGCCTGTCTCAAAAAAAATTAATCAAAGAGCAAAATGGCAGAAGAGGAAGCCCTGGACCCTAATTAATACACACTAATTTAACAGCAATAAATGCATAAATTCTCTTTATGATAAATCCAGAAGCCAGTTGAGAGGCTCCTGCATCCCTGACAAGTGCAAAATCAGCCACATCAAAGCTGATAGGGAAATTCAAGATATCCTCTCACTATAATCCCTACACTTGGCACAGCCCCATACAATCAGAAGGAAACACCTAGCTCCTAGCTTCTCCTTGGGAAAGGAAAGAGTTGGATCACACATCTAACATCCTAACTTTTCTGTGGGCTGCCTGAGTGACTGGCTTCTGCCTTACCTGTCTTGGAGCACCAGTGGGACCCAGAATACTCTATACAAGAACAGATGGTGGTTTGGACTAGCATGAAAGTTCCAGAGGCCCCCAGAATCTCTGGCCATGCTGATTGGTGAGGATCTTCTCCTGTAAGAGGCCACTCTGTGAAGACTCAGAAAGGTGATGTTTTTTCTAATGCAAAGATAGCAACACAAAGAGATAGGAAAAATGAAGAAACAAGAAATATGTACCAAGCAAAAATTTCCAGAAACTGACTGTATGAAAAGGAGTTATATGATTTACCTGACAGAGAATTCAAAATAACCATCATAAAGATACTCAATGAGGTCAGGAGAACAATACATCAACAAAGTGATAATTTCAACACAGAGAAAATATAAAAGAGAACCAAACAAAAATTTTGGAGCTCAATAATACAATACCTGAACTGAAAAATTTACTAGAGGGGTTCAACAGCAGACTAGCTCCAGCAGAAGAAAGAATCAGTGAATTTAAAAACAGGTCATTGGAAGTTATCCAGTCAGAGAAACAAAAAGAAAAAAGAATGAAAAGGCATGAAGAGAGCATAAAGGATTTATGGGACCCCATCAATCAACCAATATTCACATTATGAGATTCCCAGAAGAAGAGAGAGAAAGGGGGAAAAAAGTTTATTCAAAGAAATAATGGCCAAAAATATATCAAATTTGGAGAAAGAATTGGAAAATCTAGGAAGCCCAATAGTCCCCAAATAAAGTTAATTAAAGAAATGCACACCAAGACACATAATCAAATTAACAAAAGTCAAAGACAATTTTTAAAGCACCAAGAGAAGTGACTTGTCATGTACAGGGGAACCCTCATAAAATTATAAGTGGATTTCTAAGCAGAAAACTTGCAGGCTAGAAAGGAGCTGGATGATATATTCAAAGTTCTGAAAGAAAAAAGCCACTAACTAAGAAAATTATACCTGGCAAAACTGTCTTTCAAAAATGAAGGCAAGATTAAAGACTTTCCCAGACAAATAAAAGCTGAGGGAGTTCATCACCATTACACCTGCCTTACAAGATACGCTAAAAGGAGGCATTCGAATAAGTCAAAATGAAAGGATACTAAACAGCAACATGGAAGTATAAAACTCACTGGATGAGCCTGAGCAAGAGTAAGACCCCATCTCTACATAAAAATAGAAAAAATTAGTTAGGCATGGTGGCACATGCCTGTAGTCCCAGCTACTCTGGAGGCTGAGGCAGAGGATGGCTTGAGCCCAGGAGTTTGAGGTGGCAGTGTCTATGATGATGCCACTGCACTCTAGCTGGGGTGACAGAGCAAGACCCTGTCTCAAAAAACAAACAAACAAACAAACAAAAAAAACCTCACTGGTAAAGATAAATATGTAGACAAATACAGAATAGTATAATATTGTCATGGTGGTGGATAAATCACTTCTAATTCTAGTATAAAAGTAAAAATACAAAAATATTTTAAAAACTATAATAATAATGAATACACAATATAAAAAGATGTGAGTTGTGATATTAATAACAAAGTATGAGGGAGGAGAAGTAAAAGTGTAGAGATTTTATTTTTATTTAAAAAAATTTTTTTTTTTAAATATGGAACACTTCACAAATTTTCGTGTCATCCTTGCGCAGGGGCCATGCTAATCTTCTCTGGTTCATTCCAATTTTAGTATACGTGCTGCCAAAGCAAGCACAGAGATTTTATATTCAATTAGAGTTGAGTTGTTATCTTCTTAAAATAGACTATTATAACCACAAGATGTTTTATATAAGCCCAGGGTAACCCAAAGAAAATAACATATAAAAGATACATGAAAGAAAAATAGAGGGCATCAAAGCATATCCATACGAAAAAATTAATGAAACACAAAGGAAGACAACAAGAGAGGAAAAGAGGGACAAAAGAACACAAGACAGACAGAAAACAATAAACAAAATGGCAATAGTAAATCCTTCCCAACCAATAATCACTTTAAATGTAAACTAATTAAACTCTCAAACAAAAGACAGAGAGTGGCTAAATGGATAAAAAAGCAAGATCCCATCAACATGCTGTGTACAAGAGACTCACTTTATTCTTTTTAAATTTTTTTTAATATGAAAGGGGGGGTTATGAGCAGAGGGGTTCAATTTCCTTTTTTTGTTTTCTGAGAGAGACTCTCACTCTGTTGCCCTGGGTAGAGTGCAGTGGCATCATCATAGCTCACTGCAGCCTCAAACTCCTGGGCTCAAGTGATCCTCTGCCTTAGCCTCCCAAGTAGCTGGACTACAGGTGTGTGCCACCACACCTGGCTAATTTGTCTATTTTTTGTAGAGACAACATCTTGCTCTTGCTCAGGCTGGCCTTGAACTCCTGAGCTCAACCAATCCTCCTGCCTTGGTCTCCCAGAGTGCTAAGATTACAGGCGTGAGCCACCGCACCTGGCTGAGACTCACTTTAGATTTAAGGACATACATAGGTTGCAAGTTAAAGGATGGAAAAAGATATTCTATGCATACAGTAACAAAAATACAGCAGGGGTAGCTATATTTATAAAAGACAAAATAGACTTCAAGTCAAAAACTGTCACAAGAGACAAAGAAGGACATTATATAATGATAAAAGGGTCAATTAATCAAAATATGTAATTATTATAAATATGAATGCACACAACATCAGAGCACTCAGATATAAGAAGCAAACATTGACAGAACTGAAGGGAGAGATAGACAGCACTACAATAATAGTAGGAAACTTCAATACCCTACTTTCAATAATAGATAGAGCATCCAGGCAGGAAATCAATAAAGAAGCAGCAGACTTGAACAACATATAAACCAAATGGACCTAACAGAGAAGATCCCACCAAACAGCAGCAGAATATACATTCTTCTAAAGTGCACATAGAACATTTTCTAGGATAGGTCACATGTTAGGTCACAAAACAAGTCTTGACAAATTTAAGAAGATAAAAATCATACCAAGTATCTTTTCCAAATACAATGGGATAAAACAAGAAATCAATAGCAGAAGGAAATCCACACATATATGGAAATTAAACAACATACTCCTGAACAACCAATAGGTCAAAAAGAAATCAAAAGGGAAATTAGAAAATGAATCTTGAGATAAATAAAAATGAAAACACAATATACCAAAACTTACAGGATGTAGCAAAGGTAGTATTAAGAGGGATTTTTATAGTGATAAATGCCTACATTTAAAAAGAAGAACTTTCTCAAATAAACAGCCTAACTTTATACCTCAAGGAACTAGAAAAAGAAGAACAAACTAAATCCAATGTTAGAAGAAAGGCAATAATAAAGACTAGGGCAGAAATAAATGAAATAAAAGAATAGGAAAACAGTACAAAAATCAACAGAGCTAGGATCTGGTTTTTTGAAAATATAAACAAAATTGGTAAATCTTTAGCTAGACTAAGTAATAAAAAAGAAAGAATACTCAAGTAAATAAAATTAGGAAAGAAAGAGAGGACATTGCAACTGATGCCAAAACAGAAATAAAAAGGATCATAAGCAAACAAATTGGATATCCCAGCAAATTGGATAACCTAGAAGAAATGGAGAAATTCCTAGAAACATACACCCTACCAAGACCGAACCATGAAGAATTAGAAAATCTGAACAGACCTTCATCTACTAAGGAGGTTGAATCAGTGATCACAAACTCCCAACAAAGAAAATCCAAGATCCAGATGAACCAGATGGCTTCACTGGTAAATTCTACCAAACATTTATAGAAGAATTAACACCAATCCTTCTCAAATTCTTCAAAAAAACTGAAGAGGAGAGATCACTTCCAAACTTATTTTATGAGGCCATGATTGCCCTGATACCAAAGCCAGACAATGACCCTACAAAAAAAGAAGATTGCAGACCAATATCCCTGATGAATATAGATGCAAAAATCCTCAACAAAATGCCAGCAAAATGAATTCAACAGCACATTAGAAGGATCATATGCCATGACCAAGGGGGACTTACCTCTGGGATGCGAGGATGGTTCAGCACACAAAAATCAATCTGATATACCACAATAAGAGAATAAAGGATAAAAATCGCATATTATCTTAATAGATGCAGAAAAAGCATTTGACAAAATTCAACACTTTTTGATAAAAACGTTCAACTGCCCAGGTGCAGTGGCCAGTGGCTCACACCTGTAATGCTAGCACTTTGGGAGGCCAAAGCAGAAGGAACACTTGAGGCCAGGAGTTTGAGACCAGCCTGAGCAACATAGTGAGACTCCATCTCTACAAAAAATAGAAAAATCAGCTGGGCGTGGTAGTGCACATCTGTGATCCCCCCTGCTTGGCAGACTAAGACAGGAAGATAGCTCTAGTCCAGGAGTGTGAGGTTGCAGCGAGCTATCATGATGCCACTGCACTCTAGCCTGGGCGATAGAGCGAGACCTTGTCTCAAAAAAAAAAAAAAAAAAAAAACAAAGCAAACAAACAAAAAAACTTTCAACAAACAAGAAATAAAGGAAATTACCTCAACATAATAAAGGCCACGTATGAAAAGCCCATAGTGAACATCATACTCAGTGGTGAAAAACTGAAACCTCTTTCTTTAAGATCAGGAACTTGGTGCTCTTGCCACTTCTATTCAACATAGTACTGGAAGTTCTAGCCAGAGAAATTAGGCAATAAAAAGAAATAAAAGATACCACATTGGAAAAGAAGTAAAATTATCTGTTTGCAGATGGCATGATCTTATATTATATGTCATGCACATATACACACATACACACATGCACACACACACAAACCTGTTAGAATGATAAATTCCATAAAGTTCCAAGATACACAATCAACACATAAAAATGTTACATTTCTGTATACTAACAATGAATTATCTGAAGAAGAAATTAATGTTATTTACAATAGCATCAAGAAGAATTGGCCGGGCGTGGTGGCTCACGCCTGTAATCCTAGCCCTCTGGGAGGCCGAGGC